>CM075863.1:48669977-48927477 GCA_038021265.1 Cyprinella venusta | reverse complement strand
TGGATTTAAGTACAACAGAAGACTGTAAGGCGATAAACGAAGCTAAGTATATATGTTTACTATATGGTCCCAATATGTTTGATTGTGCATTCCACACATAGCCGTGACATTCTGCTCACGTCTCTTCCATGAAATTGCACAACTCTGTAAATGTGTTCACCCTCTATAAACCTCCCTCCTTTCCAGCTCTTGTAAAAAGGCTGAAAACTGGAGGAAATCAGGCGAACAACTACTTCCAGATATGCATGGAAACGATCACATAGGCACGCCAAAAAACTGTATTATTTAAAAAAAAGAACATTTTACATTTGAGTACATTTGAGCGCTTTTGCAAAATGATGTTTTAAGGATGATCTTTCTAGAAAAACAAAGCAGATATTGAATTTCTTTTTTTTATGGGTGGGGTGATCTTGATTTGATCATGTAAACAGCTATCTTGGATTACTGGCTTTCCATGATACAATCAGACGCTCCATTAGGATCAGTCACAGATATCCCAAGACATCCCATCTGGTCCTTTTCCCACTTAAACACCAACTTCATCCCTGATTTAGCCTGATTCTAGTCAGCTTTTTCCCGTGCTGTGGTTAAGAGCATTGCGAACAGTGTTTAAAATGCGGTCGGAAACTCCGTTGGCTGCTTTTAGCACGCTGTAGAAAAACACAAGGCGGCAATGTATTTTTGTAAAGGGACAAAAACCACAGCTAAAGGAGGCTAAGGCAGCTTTAAAGCACGTACATCGGTCAACAAAAAGGCACTGCGTTTATCCCTAGCCATGTGGTCAGACGTCACTGTTAAAAATCAATCCCATCTGGACGTGCCCCAAGTGCAATGCGCACGCATTCAGTCCAAAAACGTATGTTTCTAGTTACAATGAGCTTAGCCTCAAACTCACATCTATTTAAATCACAAACAAGATCCCGTTTGCATCTCAAAATGTCTTTAGCGATGATATTAGGGCAAATGGAGAAAGAAAAATATGTGTTTTGTGTTCAGATTTGCCAAAGTCAGAGCTCACAATATAAAAACTAATCATTTTCATGCAAGAACAAGTTAGTTCAGATATCCAGTTTAAATTTAACAGTATGAGAACAACAGCCTTAATTTGCGTCTATTTTTATTTCTCTAAAGCTTTTATTTCTCCAAGGTTGATACTTCAACACGAGCGAGGAATTTATTAAATCTCCTGAGCTTTGAAAGAGTGATCAAATCACCCTCTGGGCTCAAACAAGTCTGAAATGTGCTAACAGCCAAATGCTTCAAAAACGACGTATCTCTTTCTCAATGCACACGGATTCTCAAAAACTCCTCGACATGGTCAGAACATCTCAATCGATGCGCTTTCCGAGAAAGGAAAAGGGTATTAACCTCTGAATCGGTATGGATTTCTGTCCGTCTCCAAATGTTATTCTTCACACAGAGTTTGCCCATGATTTATGGGACTTCTGAAGGCTCAACTCTTTCCAAAAAGGAAAATTCTGTCAGCGTTTACTCAACCCTCACGTGGTTCCAAATCGGTATGACTTTCCATCTGCCGTGGACCATAAAAGAAAATATTTTGAGAAATGTGTCAGCTTTATGTTTCGTTCTTAGTTGTTTGGGTTTCAAAATATCTTCTTTTGGCTTCCACAGAAAAAGAAGGACATGAGGGTGAGTAAATGACGAAAGTAGAATCATTTTTAATCCATTATCTGTTACCAGCAAATGATCAAGGCAGTGTAAATCAGCGGTATTCCCATTGTGAAAACGGATGTAAGCTCCAGCCTTTGTGGGCTCTGACCAGGTCAAGGTGACAACATATTTATGCGTGTTGTTTTAGGGAGTGAGGAGAACATGATAAAATAGCTGAGTTTGAGTTTTAAAGCTGGCACTGGAAGAGGAAAAATCGAGACCAAGGGGTGAAACAGAGCTAAGGTACTGTACCATGCTAGTCCTAACGCTTGCTCAAGGCACTGGAACAAGAACAAAAACTTTACACACTTTTCGTGTACCCTTGTGGCATCTTTTTCCCCCCTACACTCTTAGAAGAAATGGTTATATTTAGAATGGTTCGTTTCATATATGGAACTCCAAAATGGTTCTATATAGAACCATTTTTTTTAGTAAAAGGTTCTATTGGCCAAGTATGGAACCCCAGGGTTCTATATAGAACCTTTTTTCCAAATACATAGCGCTGATAGAACCTTTCAAGGTTCTATATAGAAACTTTTTTTCTAAGAGTGTAGTAATCCTGCTCATCTGTCTGACAGGAAATTAACTTTCTATTCAGGCTATCTCAGAAAAAAAGGGCCTTAGGCTTGCTTGCCTTTCTCTGAACCGTGTCGTTATAAAATTCCTCTGCGGTTGTTTTTCCGAATACCGACTATATGAGGTCCATGAAGAGTCCTGAATTTGCCAGATATAATCACACACACACACAGACACAATCCAATGCAAAAATCCTTCAACACATTGTACACGGTGTAAAAATCCCAATAAATCAATCTGGGATATTAGTGTCCTTTATATCAATTGCTGCCCCTCCTAAATCATTAGCGGCTACGATTGACAGAGGACTGACAGCAAAAGAGGCAGAGCAGGTGTCTTGTCTCTCTAGTAGTCCATCCTGCACATATATTCCACACACACACGCAGACGGACGGACGCATTCTCGACCTCTCCGGTCCGCGTTCTCTTCCTATCCTTATCCGCAGCTGCCCGTTCTAGGGCAGCAGACGCAGGTTCAAGTTCCACTCTTGTGAAAAAGCTTACACATTGCTACGGTGTCACTGGACGGGGCGAATGACGTGCGACGGTGACGGAGGTGAACTCCTCTTTCGACGCGGTGTCCGGTTGCCACCGCTGGCCCACTTCTCCACTCGTCACAGGAATGCGAGAGACTGACGGTGGCGTTGACGGCAGCAGTGGCTCCAGGAATGGCACGCAGTTAGTGTTAAGTGTCCTGTGTGTGTGTGTGGGGGTGGGAGCATGTGGGGATGTGCGTCCTCGTCCAGGGTTGTTTTGATACCAGACACCTGCTGAGCGACGGTAAACTGCGTGCGTGACTCCGGTGAACCTTCATGCCTCCGGCCTTTTCCGTGGGATACTCTGAGAGGGCCTTGTCCTCGGCCACCTGAGCGGACAAGAATCTTGTTGAAAATAAAAAGAAAGGTCTCTTTTCCCCCGTCACCGTTGTCGGATGCTCTCACAGGGGACACTGTTCAGAGCTGAAGGAACCCCCTTCCTTCTTTTTCCTACGCTTCTTCTTGTGGGCCGTCCAGCAAGCGGTCGCCATCAGCACCAGGATCAGTCCCGCGATCAGCAGGAACACGGACACCACCTTGGTCTGCGGGAGATCGTTATACGTGTACGTCACCCCAGTCCCGGCAACTCCAATCACCAATGAGATGATCCCGAAGGGAAAGATGCACCGGTACCACGACTTCTCCATCCCGCCGGTGGCTTGCGAGAGCCTCTCTAGGGAGGAAAGGACCTCTGGGACTTTTGGTCCTCCTTCTTGTGACTGTCCCTCCAGGGTCGGGGCTGTTGTTGTCTGCGGCTGGCAGGTGAAGTGTCCAGGGGTGCATCCCATCTTAAAGTCAGGATGCAGGAAACCCAACAACAAGGATGCGCCCAAGAGAGGAAATGCGATTTATGGATGTGCAGATCCTCTCACAACGTCTGTGTGTTTGTCAGCGGCACTGACTGTGCTCTGCCTCTCGAGCCCCGCAGCAGCACACTGAACACACGCGCAGACAGAATGAGCAGGGCTATTTATGTGACCAGAAGGAGGGGCGGGGGCAAGCGGCAGCCTGGAGTATCTGATTGGCCGCAGCTGCACTCTGACGTAGACTGCCATAGCATGAGACTGGGCAGCCGAGAGCAAACAGGAAGGAGGAGGGGGAGGAGGGGTGGAGTTAACCATTCTAGCACTGTTCACCGTTCACAAAATCCACCCACTCCTTCTCCATTCTCTTGCTGCAACTTGCTTGTAATGAGAACGAGTGCATGGAGGGGATGACAGTGTAATTGGATGGGAAAGGGACTATTTAAGTGCTCATTTAATAAGGAGATTACTGTATACAGAATTGTGTGGCAAAACGCACGCCGGCTGATATACAGAGACTCGGTTCGCGCACGTTCTGCTGCGCACCCACGCACTTTTGGCCTCCCACGCCGCACTAACACAAAACACTGCCAAATGCCTGATGGGGGGGCTCTGAACGGATGTCCATTTTTAATCCTACCGAGTCTATTCTCCGTCACGGATCGTGCACCGGAGGAAGAATCAATTTGAGCGAGGGGGTGGGAGAGATCGCATGCGCCCGTGGCAATGCCAGCGCAATTTATCAACCAGTCTCGTCTCTCACGTGAATTAATTTTGGCCGTGAACGGGGAGGCGATGCTGACGGAAAATGAGGAGAGTCGTGCTTTGTGCTTGTGATGACAACAATGGGAGACCCGCAGCAGTCACACGCCTCTTGTTGGGTAATTTGCATTTGTTAAAAAAAAAATCAATCTGCTTTTTAAAAGTCCCTAATACCACATCCTAAAGCAGAACGTTTGCAAGGGGAATTAATATGTCGGTCCACAGAAAAGCAGAAATTCAGCTCATCAAGATACAAACCGACCATCTGAAATTACTTAAGGAGGATTCTGGATTCACTGTGTCGTGCCAATACGCGACTCCACAGAAATCAAAACCAAGCAAATGAAAATATTCTGTTTATCAGATTAGCATGGACATGCATCACGTATTTCTTTTATCTCATTGTGCCTGGTTAGTTTTCCTGTTACTCAAACTGACAAGCTTCATACTTTCTTTCTTTCTTTCTTTCTTTCTTTCTTTCTTTCTTTCTTTCTTTCTTTCTTTCTTTCTTTCTTTCTTTCTTTCTTTCTTTCTTTCTTTCTTTCTTCTATCCATGTCTCTCTGTCTGTCTGTCTGTCTGTCTGTCTATCTATCTACACATCCATCTGCATGTCTCTCCATCCATCCATCAATCCATCCATCCATCCATCCATCCATCCATCCATCCATCCCTGTCTGTCTGTCTGTCTGTCTGTCTGTCTGTCTGTCTGTCTGTCTATCTATCTATCTATCTATCAATCTGTCGGTCTGTCTGTCTGTCTGTCTATCTATCTATCTACACATCCATCCATCCATCCATCCATCCATCCATCCATCCATCCATCCATCCATCTCTGTCTGTCTGTCTGTCTGTCTGTCTGTCTGTCTGTCTGTCTGTCTGTCTGTCTGTCTATCTATCTATCTATCTATCTGTATGTCTCTCCATCCATCCATCCATCCATCCATCCATCCATCCATCTATCCATCGATCCATCCATCCATCTATCCATCCATCGTTCTGTCCGTCCGTCCGTCCGTCCGTCCGTCCGTCCGTCCGTCCGTCCGTCCGTCCGTCCGTCCATCCATCCATCCATCCATCCATCCATCCATCCATCTATCTATCTATCTATCTATCTATCTATCTATCTATCTATCTATCTATCTATCTATCTATCTATCTATCTATCTATCTATGTCTGTCATCCATCCATCCATATTTTGAATTCCAATTCTGCATTCTGTTTGCTATTCCCTTCATTCAAATTCAGGAATTTATTCCGATATAAGAATGCAACCCTGACAGGAACGAGCAATATCACACACAGTTTATATTGTGTATATACCCACATGCTGTGCATTGCGTCTAAAAACACCCACCTTATTGATCAAATGACATTTAAAGGACCAATCTGATCATCGTGTGTTTTACTCAGACATGACTGATGCAAAGACCATTCCTTACGACAACAAATCCTGCAAAGCCCAAAATTACCACTTATCAAAGCCTCTCTCAAATACACCCTAGATGAGTTCACTAAATAAGGAATGGATCCAAGCCTCCCTTCCATACACAACCAAATATTATGTCTAATAAGACTCTGACATTCGTAATAAGTGGTTCCCTGCTAGGTTTATCCCACTGAGTGAGGTGAAATGGAAGGAGGAGCATAAACACAGAGTTAACTGATGTCTGGTGACTCAGCCCCACACCAGCACGGACAAACTGAGGGAGAAATCAAGACGTAGGAGAGAAAGAGAGAGATGGATAATAAAGAGAGGGGGTGGCGAATGAGCGAGACCGCCGGAGGATGGCATTAAATAATGCTTTGCTCCTTAGATGGCGGCATGCTGTTCATTTACAGCCCTGAAAATATTATTGCTTTATGTTGTAAGCTGCTTTTGGTAAAACCATCCGTGTAAACGTACCATTTCAGCTCAATACTCCACTTTTTTTTGGAAATAGGCTCATTTTACCACTCCCCCAGAGTTAAACAGTTGAGTTTTACCGTTTTCAAATCCATTCAGTTGATTTTCTGATATTTAGAAGAATATCAGTAACCATAGAGTTTCTGGTCTCATTGACTTATATACTATGGAAAAAATATATACTATGGAAGTCAATGAGACCAGAAACTGTTACTGATATTCTCCTAAATATATGAAAATCGGCTGAATTGGATTCGAAAACGGTAAAACTCGACAGTTCAACTCTGGGGGAGTGGTAAAATGAGCCTATTTCCAAAAAAGTAAATGAAGAGGAAACACATTTACAGTAATTTACTCACTGTCTTTTTCTCAGGACAGTCGTAATCGAGTCCAGATGCCAAAACCATAAGTTTCTCCACCTGAAAGTACAACTCAGAAACTTCAAATCATGAATTATTAATGCAGGTCCACTAAAAAACAACCTAACATCCCATTCAGTGGCTTGCCAGCTAAGCATATGTACTGTTAATGCATTTTTAAATCAATATTACACAATCTATACGTAGACTTTAAGTGGGAAATATTCCTGCAATAGCATCTTCTACAGGATGTCCACAAGATCCATTAAAGAGACATAAAAGGCTCATGAGCCTTTTGAATGTGTGCCAAAGTGACAATTGAGGATATATCTCTGTGGATGGACATGTATTTTCAGGATATGCTCCTTTCACACTAGTATTACATTTCCAGGAAGGGTTTCTGATAATCCTATGAAGCTAGAGATGATAGTTATTACCGGAGTTATTCCTGAGAATTGGTGCTCCAACATTTCAGGGATCCTAAACAGCTTGCACACAACCTTTTCCCTCCTGACACCACTCTTTCTTCTGTTCATTATTCCTTCCTTTCTCAAAGCATTGTACGACGAGGAAGACCCCCTGTGGCTGCGCTGAATGAAGACTTGTGTGAATGAGTACACAGCTGGATAAACTGCAGGGAGAAAAAAAAGATTTTATTGACATGGTTTCTGCAAGAAATAAGCCATTTAAAGCTGCAAATGAAATGCAGACCGAATGTTTGAAAGTCGAGAGCAGATAAGCTCTTAACACTGGAATATGCCATATGGGTTCAAGAGCTGAAAGTGATGCACTTGTTATACTTTTGGCAAATATGCTTCCAAAAATATTCTGCACAGAAGGCAGCCATGCTGTCAAAATTGGAAAAAAAAAAAAAATACGTCATTATGCATTCATCCATCTTCTAGATATCAGGATGAATGTCTAAGCTGATCTTTTCCATTCAATAAAAAAAATCATGAAAAATAATATAAAAGTCCATAGTAAAGGACAGAAGTTTTTAGGTGTTGAATTACTTCGTACAATAGTTGTAATAAATTACAATAATATTTTCTGTATCACTACAAAAATACTTCGGAGATGTGAAAGTCATATCTAAATGAACTTTCAATACTGTTTAGAAAAGAAATGTGGCAACATGTTCATTTATTTCATGAGCAATCGTGAGTGACGTCTTTCTCTTTCATTGTATGGGAAAAAACGCAGGAGGTTCTCCGCCCGCCTGACATTTCCTTTTGTGTTTCATGGAAGAATGGAGGATGGTGAGTAAATGTTGACAGTTTGAGTGAACTCAAAGGGAAAGTTCACCTAAAAATGTAAACTCTGTCATGATTTACTCACCCTCATGTTGTTCCAAACCTTTATGAATTTTGTTCGTCTGCTGAATACAAAAGAAGATATTTTGAAGAATGTCAGTACACGGTTGTGTCAGTACAACAGTTGACGGATCACTGACTTCCATAGTACTTTTTATCTTTTTCATCCGATGGAAGTCAATTGTTTGGTCACCCACATTCGTCAAAATGTCTTTTTTTGTCTTCGGCAGAAGAAATAAATAAACTTGAAATAAAATAAAATATCCACACACACAAAAAAAATAGCTACAACATTTTTCATTTTAATTTAGATTAACTTGATATACTAAAATAACTCAAACTGAAAATGAAAAAAATAATAAAAACGATATATGTATATATATATATATATATGAAGAGTTCAGATGCAAAAGCCTCTAAGTGCCATTTGAAATTTTCTTCTAAAATGATCATTTTTATCAAGCTTGTATATTTAAGTTCAGTAATTTCACTTAAATGGCAATTAAGATTACCTATTAATTGTCGTTTAAGTGAAATTACTGAACTTAAATATACAAGTTTGATAAAAATGGTCATTTTATAAGAAAATTTCAAATGGCACTTAGAGGCTTTTGCATCTGAACTCTTCATATATATATATATATATATATATATATATATATATATATATATATATATATATACATATATATATATATATATAAACTAATAAAAATAACAAAAAACAATAAAATTACTAATATTATCATTAAAGGTTTATTTTTATCCGATGGAAGTCAATTGTTTGGTCACCCACATTCGTGAAAATGTCTTTTTTTTAGTTTTTGGCAGAAGAAATAAATAAACTTGAAATAAAATAAAATATCCACACTATATATATATATATATATATATATATATATCAACTACAACTTTTTCATTTTAATTTAGATTAACTTGATATACTAAAATAACTCAAAATGAAAATAAAAAATAATAAAAACGATATATATATATATATATATATATATATATATATATATATATATATATATATATATATTAAAAATAACAAAAAAACAACAAAATTACTAAAACTAACATTAAAGTTTTTTTTTTCATCCGATGGAAGTCAATTGTTTGGTCACCCATTCATCAAAATGTCTTCTTTAGTCTTCAGCAGAAGAAAGAAATAAACTTTAAGTAATATATATATATATATATATATATATATATATATAAACTTTTTTCAGCTACAACATTATTCATATCATTCATTTCGTTTTTTTTTATCCGATGGAAGTCAATTGTTTGGTCACCCACATTCTTCAAAAGGTCTTTTTTTGTCTTTGGCAGAAGAAATAAATAAACTTGAAAAATAAAATAAATATCCACAAAAAAAAATCAGCCACAAAATTTTTCATTTTAATTTAAATTAACTTGATATACTAAAATAACTCAAACTGAAAATAAAAAATAATAATAATAATATATATATATATATATATATATATATAAACAACTAATAAAAATAACAAAAAAAAACCAACAAAATTACTAAAACTAACATTAAAATGAAAGCAGAAAATATAAAACACAAAACTAATTCAAAATTGTAACAAAAATAAAATATCTCAATGATACTAAAATAACACTGGCTACAATGAAGCGAGGACTACCAATTGGTAATTGGCTCTTATTTTGAAGGCAGGACTTTTTCATATTCTTACTATATACAAGCTTGCTATATACAATCGTATACGTATATAGTCTTACTATATACGTATAGTCTTACTATATACAATCTTTAGGTGTATCCCAATTTGCACACTATTTAGTGACACTGTTTTAAAATAGAGAGTAGTGTGTACACACTAAAAAATGAAAATGGGTGTGCCACGTTGGATGAACTGTTATAAAGTGCATACTCAGTCTAGGCGGTGGAGTACATAGTAAGTCCATAAAGTATAATGCCTCATTTGGGACACAACTTTTGACTGGACTCATTAAATCCTTTATCATTTCATGTTAGCACCAAAATAAGGCATGAAAACACATCTTGCATACAATTTGTTAATTAAAAACTTTTGCAACCATGTTGGATTTTTGTTCACATCAGAGTTCATTGCAATGCATTCTGGGATTGGTTACTCTGTGAAGGCTACATAAAAGCTAAGTCGATGAAACTTTTCTTCCTTGAGTGAAACGGCCTCTCGAACAAGAACAAATGTAGGGCGGGGCTTGATTGTGTCGTAGGGAATTGATTGGATGGTTATGGCTTGCTATTGGTTGATCTCAAGTGAGTGACAGTTTGCCCCGCCCTCACGCCAGTGAGCACTTCCTCATTGACAAGAAGAGATGTCGCTGCAAGACAGAGGGGAAGTTACGAGAGCACGGATAAATCATTTATAACAAATATGAAAAAAAAGAGACGAGATGTCATGATGCCTTTAAAAGTGTCGTAACAAAGTGAACGTGTCCTGGTTGAACTCACTCATGCACTCATCTGTTGTTTATCTCCTTTTTTGTCTTTCTTTTCCCCACGATGGAAGCATCAGTCCCTTGAACGTGTTCCCGTGTGAGTCAGTGACATCAGCGTGAAGTGGGCGTGGGCTGGAGGAGGACGCCCACCCGTGAACCCAGCGCCACCTGTCTCCCAGTCTGGAACAGCTTGAGCCTCCTGTCCCCAACGGGCCCCATGGAACCTCTCAAACACTCATTTTCACATGCTTAGCGTGAATCTGACATAAACAAACCCATTTAGCACTCTAAAAAATAGGTTTAGGACTGTTTGTTGTGTATAAATGAATATCCCAAGCATGAATACTCACCGGAACGAGGCCTGTTCGATTTATTAATCCTACGATCTATTGATCGTCTCAGCAGGTTGGCGGCGGCGCCCGTGACAGCTTCGTGCTACTCGGGCTGTGTGAAGACCATGTGGGACTCTAAAAGTCAGATGAAATCATTGAGAAGTACCTCCTTTGTTCTCCACTTCTGGTGACTAAGAGGTTTGAACAGTCAGAGATTAACTAACAATCATGTTTTGACATATAATTAACCCACCGGGTGGAAAAGTAACACTCACCGTGACTAATGCACTGCATCTCTTCTAGCACAATGTCAGAAATATATTGATATTCTTTTTAGAGGACTATGCTGCATCCTGATTCGCATAATATCCATTTTAAGTATTTTTTCAAAATTAAAATTGGTAAGCGCCCCTAAAATGACACACTATTCACACGCTATTCTTTAAAAACGTACAATGTTTAAGTCGTTCCACCTTAAATTACATTAAACTGACTTTTTAAAGGACATAAATCTTGTTTAACTTATTAAAAGAAAGTATGATGAGTTAAAGTAATGTAAAAACATATGTTGTCATAACTTATTGATCATTTTTTTACAGTATGCACTTACCATGTACACTCTCAGAAAAAAAGGTACAAAAGCTGTCGCTGGGGCTGTACCTTATCAAAAGGTACACTTTTGTACCCAAAGGCTGCATATTGGTACCTTAGTGGTACATATTAGCACCTAAAATGTACACATTAGCACCTGAAATGTACATATTAGCGCATAAAATGTACATATTAGCACCTGAAATGTGCATATTTACACCTAAAATCTACATATTACCACCTAAAATGTATATATTAGCACCTGAAATGTACATATTAGCACATAAAATGTACATATTAGCACCTAAAATGTGCATATTTACACCTAACATATGCATATTACCACCTAAAATGTATATATTAGCACCTGAAATGTACATATTAGCACATAAAATGTACATATTAGCACCTAAAATGTGCATATTTACACCTAACATATGCATATTACCACCTAAAATGTATATATTAGCACCTGAAATGTACATTTTACCACCGAAAATGTACATATTAGGACCTAAAATGGACACATTAGCACCTGAAATGTACATATTAGCACATAAAATGTACATATTAGCACCTGAAATGTGCATATTAGCACCTAAAATGTGCATATTTACACCTAAAATGTGCATATTACCACCTAAAATGTATATATTAGCACCTGAAATGTCCATATTAGCGCCTGAAATGTACATATTAGCACATAAAATGTACATATTAGCACCTGAAATGTGCATATTAGCACCTAAAATGTGCATATTTACACCTAAAATGTACATATTACCACCTAAAATGTGCATATTAGCACCTGAAATGTACATTACCACCGAAAACTTACATTTTAGGACCTAAAATGGACACATTAGCACCTGAAATGTACATATTAGCACATAAAATGGACATATCAGCACCTGAAATGTATATATTATCACCTGAAATGTACATATTAGCACATAAAATGATCATATTAGCACTTGAAATGGACACATTAGCTCCTGAAATGGACACAGCACCTAAAATGGACAAAAGTTTACCTTTTGAAAAGGTACAGCCCCAGTGACAGCTTTTGTACCCTTTTTTCTGAGAGTGTAGTGTATGAATTTTATAAGGTTATTTAGTCATTCAATGTCGGAGTCTGAAGCCCCTACAACATTACACACTTTGTTTTTTTCCGTTAATTAAGTGCGTCATCCATGTATTTAAAGTGTCTACTCAATATGGAAGTGTGAACACCTACTCGCACTATTTATTCTACAAAACAGAATAGTGCATAATGAGGCGAATTAGGACGTAACTAGTGTGTCCCAAATCTTAGTGTGTTGAAATGAGTATCCAAAAGACACCGGATGGTTAGAATCCGAAGAAGTGTAGATATTGCCCACAACCCTCGATTAAAACTACAAGCATGAATAAAAAGTGTTAAAAACTACAAACATGGCGGATGCGTGAGTCCGATGGTTGAGTAGAGAGGTTTAGGCCCTGTTTACACGAGAGCGCTCGCGGGTGAAAACGTAAAAATATTTTATCGGATGTGCCTTTCGTTTACACGCCGACGGCGTTTTTGGGGCTTAAAAAGGCAAAAAAGTGAAACCACACTCCAGAGTGGAAATCTTAAACGCTCCACCGCCACGTTCCCGTGTAAACGGTAAAAACTCAAAAGTCTGCTTGACAGTGAAGGTTGTGCGCAGGCGCGTGGACTTGGTGTTGTTGTAGTATGCACTCCTAGCCGTCTGAAGTGCATACCACATTGAATTTCACACACTTTTGCGTCTCCATTTGCACGCGGATTTCACAACCAAAACGCTCGTCTAAACGCAGAATAAAAAGTGATTACGCGACGCCACTTTTGCGTTTTCTCTTCAGAATCGTTTCCGTGTAAACATAGCCTTAAATAAAGGGGTTTGAGAGATTAATAATCAGTATCTAACCTCACGAAAATACATTTATTTTAAGTTCGTTCTTAGTTCATGTTAAACTAAGATAGTTAACTAATGAACCGTATGTAAAGTACATCATTATGCAAACGCATGATTGTCAAATAGACTACACATTTCCTTCTGTGTGAAGCTTTCTGTAATTGGAAAACATACTTTTGACCTTTAAAGGAATATACATATTCCAATATCCCTCGTACAATATAGAAGTTAAGCTCAACAGACAAATTTACAATAATGTTTACTGTTACAATGGACGTCTGTGTTTATAAGACACATCAGGATAAACATTAAAATTAGAGCCCGACCGATAAAGGATTTTGAAGGCTGATACCGATACAAATATTTCTTGGTTTTAAAATCCGATATTCCGATATATCGGCCGATATTTTTATTTTTTTATTTATTTTTTTCAGAAACGCACAACAAAACATTAACAGTTTTCCCTAACTTACTTATTTGTAACTAAAATAATATGATACATTTTAATAAGAAACTTGTTTCTTTTATTGTCACAACAGAACAGACGGATGATAGTGGCATTAGCTAGCTTTATGGTTCGCTAGTCTATGATGAGCCATAATTTAGCAATGGATTACATCATACTGCAAATTTGAAAACGTACATTTTCAATATAACAGGCCAAGAAGAGATTTAATTGTTATTCAAGCAATGTATGTCTCGTGACCAACTCAACGAGTGTTGCCAACAGGGACGGTGTAGAGTGCCCTCTGGTGGACAAACTATACAACTCCAACACTCATGACATGGTTCAAGCGCATTTCGTCCGTTTTTATTTTATTTTTGAAGTATTCATTTATCGGCCATTATAACTGCCGATACCGATAGTTTGGAAAATGCCTAATATCGGCCGATAATATCGGTCTGGCTCTAATTAGAATACACACAGATTCAGAAAATTGTCACAAAATAAACAATAAAAACAATCTGATGGTCTTACAAATGTCTAAATCTGCTTTGAAGTCACATTATACAGATTTCTAGAAACATTCTTGAGTCTGATTGGTCATATCATATGCCAAGAGGTTTTTTTTGCCATTTAGGACACAATATGATTCTAATGTTATCCAATTAGAGCAATAGTGGCATTCATTACATTTTGAATGAGTAAATCATTTCCAACACATCTTATAACAGCAGCGCTCTGAGGTCTCATGATGGACATGAACATAAGCAAAATTTGGGGGTTTTGCTCTCGTCTAATCCACAATAAGAGCCACTCTCGTAGTCACTATGGCAACTGGTGTAGATACAGATATGAGTGCACTATCTGAAGCAACAGATGGAGTTTCTTTTATTACCTGCAAAATTACACTCAGACCTACAGATTATATTTGATTGGATGCATTGTAAACGTAAGCCTTTGAAGACAGTCAGTTAAAGGGACAGTGTTGGTTTCGATTTCAAATGTCTGAATTTACTAAATGGGGGAAAAAATGAACTTAAACAACGCTTAAAATCAAATGAAATGAATTTTGAATGAATGCAGCAAAAGTGTTTTGTTTTTTGCATTAACTGTAATAAAAACTACAAAATGATCGACACATTCTTATGACAGCACCCCCTAAAGGTAAATATCAGAATCTTGTGCAATGTTGACACATAGGTGCTGTAGTTTTAAAGGAGTAATTCACTTTAAAAAAAAAAAACTTTTGCTGATAATTTACTCACCCTCATGTCATCCAAGATGTCCATGTCATTCTTTCCTCAGTCGAAAAGAAATTAAGGTTTTTGATGAAAACATTCCAGGATTTTTCTCCATATAATGGATTTCAATGGGAACCAAACAGTTTAAGGTCCAAATGAGAGTTTCAGTGCAAACTGCAAACTGTTCAAAGGGCTTTAAATGATTTCAGACGATGAATAAGGGTCTTATCAAGCGAAACGATCGCTCATCTAACAAAAAATAACAAAGTTTAAGTTTTAAAAGCTCAAATGCTCGCCTTGCTCTGTTCTGTGATGCGCATTCGTGACTCTCCTGTTCGAACTTGTTCATTAAAACGAACGAATCTTTTCCCGAGTCAACTCGTTCATTTCGTTCTTTGAATGAACCAAACGACAAGAAAAAAGATTTGTTCATTTTGATGAATGACTTCGAACAGGAGAGTCACGAACGCGCATAACAGAACAGAGCAAGGCGAGCATTTGAGCTTTTAAAACTTAAACTTTGTTATTTATTTATTTTTTTTAAATGAGCGATCGTTTCGCTTGATAAGACCCTTATTCATCGTCTGGAATCGTTTAAAGCCCTTTGAAGCTGCAATGAAACTCTCTTTTGGACCTTGAACCATTTGGTTCCCCTTGAAGTCCATTATATGGAGAAAATCCTGGAATGTTTTCATCAAAAACCTTCATTTCTTTTCGACTGAAGAAACAAAGACATGGACATCTTGGATGACAACAGCAAAAGTTTTTTTTTTTTTTTAAAAGTGAACTACTCCTTTAACGTTTTACTCATCAACGAATCCTAAAAAAAGTATCACGGTTCCAAAAAATATTAAGCAGCACAACTGTTTCCAACATTATTAATATCAAATCACCATATCAGAACGATTTCTGAAGGATCATGTGACACTGAAGACTGGAGTAATGATGCAAATTTAGCTTTGATCACAGGAATACATTACATTCAGAAATGCATGCAATATTTCTTTCTTTCTGTATTTGTGATCAAAATAATGTTTTGCAAATTTTTGATAGGTTTAAAAAAAACTTTTGCTGATAATTAGCTCACCCTCATGTCATCCAAGATGTCCATGTCTTACTTTCTTCAGTCGTAAAGAAATTAAGGTTTTTGATGAAAACATTCCAGGATTTTTCTCCATATAATGGACTTCAATGGGAACCAAACGGTTTAAGGTCCAAATGAGAGTTTCAGTGCAAACTGCAAACTGTTCAAAGTGCTTTAAACGATTCCAGACGACGAATAAGGGTCTTACAAGCGAAACGATCACTTATTTAGAAAAACAAACATCAAAGTTTAAGTTTTATAAGCTCAAATGGTCGCCTTGCTCTGTTCTGTGATGCGCGTTCTGGACTCTCCTGTTCAAACTCGTTCATTAAAATGAATGAATCTTTTCCCGATTCAATTTGTTTGTTTATTTCATTGAATGAACAAAATGACAAGAAAAAAGATTTGTTCATTTTGATAAACGAGTTCGAACAGGAGAGTCACGAACGCGCATCACAGAACAGAGCAAGGCGAGCATTTGAGCTCTTAAACTTTATTTTATTTTTTTTTAAATGAGCGATCGTTTGGCTTGATAAGACTCTTATTCATCATCTGGAATCGTTTAAAGCCCTTTGAACAGTTTGCAGTTTGCACTGAAACTCTCATTTGGACCTTGAACCGTTTGGTTCCCATTGAAGTCCATTATATGGAGAAAAAAATCCTGGAATGTTTTCATTAAAAACTTCAATTTTTTTCGACTGAAGAAAGAATGACATGGACATCTTGGATGACATGAGGATGAGTAAATTATCAGCATTTTTTTTTAAGTGAACTACTCCATTAACATTTTACTCATCAACGAATCCTAAAAAAAGTATCATAGTTCCAAAAAATATTAAGCAGCACAACTGTTTCCAACATTATTAATATCAAATCACCATATCAGAATGATTTCTGAAGGATCATGTGACACTGAAGACTGGAGTAATGATGCAAATTCAGCTTTGATCACAGGAATACATTACATTCAGAAATGCATGCAATATTTCTTTCTTTCTGTATTTGTGATCAAAATAAAATTTCCAAACTTTTGATAGGTCTACATAGACACAAATCAAAACAGTATCATCCAGAACACGAGTTCCACCATTAAAAGGTGATTCAGACACTTTATAGACCAAAAAACACACATTTTTGCATGTACGATGGGGCTCGGGAATGTCTAGACATCCATTATAAGTGCATTAAACACAATCGTTGTCTTTTATAAACTGAGGGATGAGTCTAAATTACTTTCAGCCCTAACAAACGTGACGTCATACCACAGATGCCATCAATAGAGACTCTGGAAGAGGTCCAGGACACATCACCCTCTGCTGGCAAAACACAACACCACAGGCCTCACGAGAACGCACGGTATTAGTGTTAAAAGATGCCGGTGGTTTGGCTCGTTGGATTCAAACAGGAAGAACTCCTCCGAGAGCCAAAACGAACTTCAGACGATAATAAATGCGGGATGGAGGAGTGCGACATGAAACGAAATCCTGACTCATGGATCATGAGAGACGTCAGCTGGAAGCTTTATTCGTCTTTCTTAACAGCAGCTGCACTCGCTCGTCACGTCTCCAGTCATGTGACTGATCACAAAAAGGACTTTGTTTGACATCCGAGGCAAATTCACACACTAACAGTTTTCACGCTGTGCTTTGTATGAATTCAGTGAACTAACCCTGAAATACAAGCTTGTTTTCTCACTCCGAATCCAAAACCAGCGACGGGAACTGAACGCCTCCCTCCGCCAATAGCGAGTAAAGACCACGCAGAGCCACGGGACTGGGTCGCTTTACACCCGAATCAGCGTCCCACAAAGACACAAGGTTGTCGGACATCGCCTAAAGACGGACAAAAACACGTGCTTTATACAACACAGTGATACACAATCAGTTCTGCTCTAAAAACCCATACAAAAATGTAATATATGGCCATATATTTACTTATATTTTAAATAGCATGACATATATCTATACATATATTTGACTTATCTGAGAACACAATATATGTCTGCAACATATTTGAGTTCATCCATATATGATACGATACATCTGCATATATTACAGTATAGTATTGGTTTCTCACATTTAAATATGTGACATATATATTGGTTTCCCACACATTTAATAAATGTATGTAAACACACATGCCCGTGATACTGATGCATTTTTAAAGCAGTGGCATATGGTTATTATACTTTGTGGATTTATTTGTCTAAAATGACAAAGAAAACACTGCATTATTGTATTAAACACAGTATATTCGGTATTCACACAGTACAAAATCTAAAAACTATAGGCATTTAATTACAAGGTATTCAGATAGATGATATGAAAATATTGGTGTTAGAGGTATTCAGACATTAAGTATCATCTTTTTAAACTACACTCTAAAAAATTCTGGGTTGTTTTAACCCAACTTTGGGTCAAATATGGACTAACCCAGCCGTTGGGTTCAATTTTTACATTACATTTTTAACCCAACATTTCGGGTTTGTCCATATTTGACCCAAAATTGGGTTAAAACAACCCAGCATTTTTTAGAGTGTATTCAGACAAGTACTTACAACATTTCTTTTACTAACATTGATTACATGGCATCTGATTACATGTCATTTTGACAAAGGTTTTTGATGAAAAATTTTAGAATTTGCGCTTATAAAATTTAAACTTTGTTATTTATTTATTTATTTATTAAATGACTGATGGTTTCGCTAGATAAGACCCTTATTCATCATCTAGTGTCGATATATATATATATATATATATATATATATGAAGAGTTCAGATGCAAAAGCCTCTGAATGCCATTTGAAATTTTCTTCTAAAATGATAATTTTTATCAAGCTTGTATATTTAAGTTCAGTAATTTCACTTAAATGGCAATGAAGATTACCTATTAATTGTCTTTTAAGTGAAATTACTGAACTTAAATATTAGTTATTGTTAGTTACACCCAACAATATGTTGCCTTATGGACACCTTTTTTTTTGTCCAAATGAAGAAAAAGGGTATATTTTGAATATAAGATGGCGAGATATCATAATGATTTGAAACCTTCTGAAGACGAATGGCCTGCTGAAGTTGTTCGACTCTGAGCCTTTGGCTTTCCAGCTGTCGGAGTTCAGTCTCACTGGTGTAGGACAGGATGGGCGGCAGACAGGAACGATCTGGGTCACCCCAATCACCTCTCCTCCGGATGGGACACAAATCTCCAGAGCTACTCTTATCCCACCTCTCCCAGTCTGAGAAACACAAGGCAGTTTTGCACTGGATTTAGATCTACGTCCAGGTTATCAACACAATTAAAGGAGTAGTTCACGTTTAAAAAAAAAAACTTTTGCTGTTAATTTACTCACCCACATGTCATCCAAGATGTCCACGTCTTTCTGTCTTCAGTCGAAAAGAAATTAAGGTTTTTGATGAAAACATTCCAGGATTTTTCTCCATATAATGGACTTCATTGGGGACCAAACGGTTCAAAGTCCAAAAGATAGTTTCAGTGCAAACTGTTAAAAGAGCTTTAAACGACACCAGATGATGAATAAGGGTCTTACCTAGGACCCTTGGAGTCACAACTCGAAAAAAGATTTGTTCATTTTGATGAACGGAGAGTCACGAACGCTCATCACAGAACAGAGCAAGGCGAGTATTTGTGCTTATAAAACTTAAACTTTTTTATTAATTTTTTAAATGAGCGATCATTTCACTAGTTAAGACCCTTATTCATCGTCTGAAATCGTTTAAAGCCCTTTGAACAATTAGTAGTTTGCACTGAAACTCTCATTTGGACCTTGAACCGTTTGGTCCCCATTGAAGTCCATTATATGGAGAAAAATCCTGGAATGTTTTCATCAAAAACCTTAATTTCTTTTCGGCTGAAGAAAGAAAGACATGTACATCTTGGATGACATGGGGGTGAGTAAATTAACAGCAAAAGTTTTTTTTTAAAGTGAACTACTCCTTTAATCCAGATCAAGCTGTGTGAACGGGATAGTGAACTGAATTCACAACGGAACTGCAAAATCGGATTTCTTAGTAACATTCTAATGATACCAAATGCAATTGTTGTGAGGTAAAACACTGAATTGTTTTCCCAAGAAGCAGGAACATGGGAACTCTGGTACATGGAGGCGGGGGATTTCTGTGGGGTTGTGGAGGATAAAGTTTCAAAAAGATGAATCATGTGTGAGGCTTGTTGATGTGTTACTCTTTAAATCCAGAGGGAGCACTTCAAACTTCATGAGAAAAATATGACAGCTAACATCAATGAGAAAGGGGATGGGGGTTTCGACTTCTTGGATAATTGGATGGTGTGTGTCACTTGTAGAAATCGAACATGTGAAACTGAGCACAGAAACTCAACCAGAAACTGTTTAATGGAGGGTGAACAGACTACTGACACCACATTGGACCCAAAATAGACTGAAGAACGGTTTTTGTTCACTGCAAATTACCATGTGAACACTGTTGTGCTCATGAGAAGAAATGTACATTGTTGACTTGCGTGTGTGTGTGAGAACAGAAGTGAAAAGAGCAAGGAAGATGGATGAAGTTTGCTAGTCGTGTCTCGCGTGCTTCTTTGCATATAAAGTAGACCGGGGCTAGTTGTCACAAAACCTAGCACTGGTTTTGTATTTGGGTCATAAACGCCAGAATGTTCATAAATTAAAATGTGTGTTTATACTTAAGTAAAATTACAATATAACCATATTGTGTTATATCTGTCTGTTTTACTGTTTACAAAAAATAAATAAATAAATAAAAACACTGACATATTCAAACAAGAGTCAACTTTACAGTAAAGACAGATTCAAGATTTCAAGTCAAGTGCCAAATAAATAAATTTCCATGTGCCAAATAAAATGATAATTAAATTAAAAATATTATAATAAAAACACATACAAATAGTTGAATATAATAATTCATTACAATTTGATATCAATATTATAATTATTATGAATAAGAAAATACAAATAAATACATTTAGTTCAAATAGTCAAATAAATATTTAAATTCCAACAAATTTAATTTTTTTTCCATGTGCCAAATAAAATGATAATTAAATTAATAATATTATAATAAAAAACACATACAAATAGTTGAATATAATAATTCATTACAATTTAATATCAATATTATAATTAATATGAATAAGAAAATGCAAATAAATAGATTTAGTTCAAATAGTCAAATAAATATTTAAATTCCAACAAATTTATTTTTTTTCCCATGTGCCAAATAAAATGATAATTAAATTAATAATATTATAATAAAAAAAACATATACAAATAGTTGAATATAATAATTCATTACAATTTAATATCAATATTATAATTAATACGAATAAGAACATACAAATAAATATATTCAGTTCAAATATTCTAATAAATATTTAAATTCCAACAAATTTAAATATATATATTTTTTATTAATTGTAGTTTCTGTTGGTAAAAACAATGGTTTAATATTTCCGTATGTTATCTTCTTGCTGTTTCATGAATAATTTTGTACTTCATTACTGTTTAACACTATTTTGCCCATTAAATAGCCTACATTTGTAAAAAAAAAAAAAGAGATAAAAAATGATAATTAAATTAATAATATATTATAATAAAAAAAAATTACAAATAGTTTAATATAATAATTCATTATAATTTAATATCAATATTATAATTAATATGAATAAGGAAGTACAAATAAATAAATTTAGTTCAAACGTTCTAATAAAAATTTAAGATTCAACAAATTTAAAAAATTTTTTTAATTAATTGTGGTTTCTGTTTTCAAAACAATGGTTTAATATTTCCATATGTTACCTTTTGCAGTTTCATGAATAGTTTTGTACTTCATTATTGTTTATCACTATTTCGCCCATTAAATAGCCTACATTTGTGACAATTTACCTTTTGATGCACTATTGGGGCATGTTGTCACAAAAGATCAGTGTGCGCTAAATGAACTCTATCTTTTCCCTGAGCCATAAAATTAAATATTTTACATTTATTTTGTAAATTGACAATATTAATGAAGCAGGTGCTTTTATTGAAAGTGTCTTACAAATGAGAAACAACACAAGAAACACAAGCTTGGGCAACTGAAGAGAGAGAGATAGTGAAGTACCTTTCTTCCGCTGATCAGCACATGAAAGAAGATCTGCCGTCATTCTCTCCAAACCCTCCAGCATACGCAAGGACTCATATTCTCTCTCATGCGACGTCCCTGTGACACACACACACACACACACACACAAACACATTTCTCTTGATCTCTATCTCCTTCAAATGAGCTGCAGCCTGTGAAACGTCCTGTGACTCAGAGGAATAAAGACTAGATGACAGTGTTTTCCTTGGACGGATTATTATTGTCCAGATGCTCTTTTCTCAGCCCCCTTCTTCCTCCCACACACTTCTGCCTTCCTGCAGCCCACCATCTTTTCTGGCCTACCTGAGTCGGAGTGTGTGAAGCAGTGCGTCAGGTCAAGACAACGCTGTGAAAGCAAGTTCAGCTCAGCTGTGATATCAGCGGGACATCTGGAAGGCCGTTCGGATGGGAACTGATACAGCAGCAGGTCAAGAACATACAACAACGACATAATATTTGAACGAAACAAAAGAAATGGAGAATAAAAGATGACAGGGTTGTGTGTTTATCCCATTTTGTAATGGTTAAATTAAATATGCCATTGATCCTGATGAGGCCTTTTGAACAAATAACAAGTAGAAAAGAGTGGTGGAGGGATGACGTATTTTAAGTTAGGATTTTAACACTTCCAGTTCCATTGTCCCAAAGTTAATGGGATTTTTGAATGTGTTTTTGGATAAATGCTTGAAACAAGGTTTGTAGTGTGTTTTCAAGGTTTATCCTCCTGTAATTTTTTACTTGTCTTGTAAAAGTTGGTTGCTAACAAGTGTCTAAATGGGACTACAGAGGTCGTCGAAGACATTAAAGGTAACATTTTAAAGCGAGCTAGCTTTAAAAGAACACCTTCAGAGCGTCTACAAAGACCAGTGTTGACCAGTGTTTAGTTACTTAAAAAGTAACTAAATTACAAGTTAAAAAGTAACTAAATTAGTTACTCAGTTACACAATTTTTATAATTTTGTAACTGAGAAACTAATTGAGTTACTTTTTGGAAGAAGTAACTACTGTAACTAATTACTTTTTAAAAGTAACTAAATTAGTTACTCAGTTATAAAATTATAAAAGTTACTTTTAAAAAGTAATTAGTTACAGTTACTAGTTACTTTTATAATTTTGTAACTGAGTAACTAATTGAGTTACTTTTTGGAAGAAGTAACTATTAACTGTAACTAATTACTTTTTAAAAGTAACTAAATTAGTTACACAGTTATAAAATTATAAAAGTTACTTTTAAAAAGTAATTAGTTACAGTTACCAGTACTAGTTACTTTTATAATTTTGTAACTGAGTAACTAATTGAGTTACTTTTTGGAAGAAGTAACTATTAACTGTAACTAATTACTTTTTAAAAGTAACTAAATTAGTTACTCAGTTACAAATTTATAAAAGTTACTTTTAAAAAGTAATTAGTTACAGTTACCAGTACTAGTTACTTTTATAATTTTGTAACTGAGTAACTAATTGAGTTACTTTTTGGAAGAAGTAACTAGTAACTATAACTAATTACTTTTTAAAAGTAACTAAATTAGTTACTCAGTTATAAAATTATAACAGTTACTTTTAAAAAATAATTAGTTACAGTTACCAGAACTAGTTACTTTTATAATTTTGTAACTGAGTAACTAATTGAGTTACTTTTTGGAAGAAGTAACTAGTAAATGTAACTAATTACTTTTTAAAAGTAACTAAATTAGTTACTCAGTTATAAAATGATAAAAGTTACTTTTAAAAAGTAATTAGTTACAGTTACCAGTACTAGTTACTTTTATAATTTTGTAACTGAGTAACTAATTGAGTTACTTTTTGGAAGAAGTAACTAGTAACTGTAACTAATTACTTTTTAAAAGTAACTAAATTAGTTACTCAGTTACAAAATTATAAAAGTTACTTTTAAAAAGTAATTAGTTACAGTTACTAGTTGCTTCTTCCAAAAAGTGACTAAATTAGTTACTCAGTTACAAAATTATAAAAGTTACTTTTAAAAAGTAATTAGTTACAGTTACTAGTTACTTCTTCCAAAAAAGTAACTAAATTAGTTACTCAGTTACATAATTATAAGTTACTTTTAAAAAGTAATTAGTTACAGTTACTAGTTACTTCTTCCAAAAAGTAACTAAATTAGTTACTCAGTTACAAAATTATAAAAGTTACAGTTACTAGTTACTTTTATAATTTTGTAACTGAGTAACTAATTGAGTTACTTTTTGGAAGAGGTAACTAGTAACTGTAACTAATTACTTTTTAAAAGCAAATAAATTAGTTACTCAGTTATAAAATTATAAAAGTTACTTTTAAAAAGTAATTAGTTACAGTTACCAGTACTAGTTACTTTTATAATTATGTAACTGAGTAACTAATTGAGTTACTTTTTGGAAGAAGTTACTAGTACCTGAAACTAATTACTTTTTAAAAGTAACTAAATTAGTTACTCAGTTATAAAATTATAAAAGTTACTTTTAAAAAGTAATTAGTTACAGTTACCAGTACTAGTTACTTTTATAATTTTTTAACTGAGTAACTAATTGAGTTACTTTTTGGAAGAAGTAACTAGTAACTGTAACTAATTACTTTTTAAAAGTAACTAAATTAGTTACTCAGTTACAAAATTATAAAAGTTACTTTTAAAAAGTAATTAGTTACAGTTACTAGTTACTTCTTCCAAAAAGTAACTAAATTAGTTACTCAGTTACAAAATTATAAAAGTTACTTTTAAAAAGTAAATAGTTACAGTTACTAGTTACTTCTTCCAAAAAGTAACTAAATTAGTTACTCAGTTACAAAATCATAAAAGTTACTTTTAAAAAGTAATTAGTTACAGTTACTAGTTACTTCTTCCAAAAGGTAACTAAATTAGTTACTCAGTTACAAAATTATAAAAGTTACTTTTAAAAAGTAATTAGTTACAGTTACTAGTTACTTCTTCCAAAAAGTAACTAAATTAGTTACTCAGTTACAAAATTATAAAAGTAACTAGTTACTTAAGAAAGTAACTATTGCGTTACTTTCAAGCAAAATTAAATATTTTCACCCAAATGTGAAAAAGTAATGCGGTTAGTAACGGCGTTATTCCCATCACTGACAAAGACACACACCATTCAAAACAAATGAACGCCAAAAACAGGAAGCAAACAAAAGCATCATAAGAGACCCCGTAAAACTACCTCATGTCTCTAAGCACATAACATTAAAATAATAATGAACGTAAACCACTTACAGAGGTCTTGTACAACCTGACTGCTGCAGATTCATTTCGGCATTGATAGCGTTTACATTGAAATGCATAATTCGAGTCACACAAACAGCTCAGAGTAAAATGTCACACAACGCAATCTCATTATTTTGGTTCAGGAGGAACTGTAAAAGGCGGCTGCCTCGGTCCGAATGCAATGATTGGATGAAGATTTTATGGTCCTACGTTTGCTTTCGCTGCCTCGTTGCATTTATAATTGGGCTCTTGACTCGAAAATGTTTTTAAGCAACAATGATGGTGACGCTGAAGTCATGCAACCGCGGTGTAGTTCGTTTATAGCGTTCAGCTTTCGACTTCTAACGACTGTATTTACGCCTCAAAATAAATAAAAGTAGTGTTCATTTGTGAAGTTTTGTTGATCACAGAGCTTATTTTCTGCAATAATCCAAAAGCCAATAGAAAAATCCTTTTTTTTTTTTTTTTTTTTTTTGAGGGAACCAAAGTGGCCTTCAAAAATACGTCATCCCTGCACCACTCTAAAGTGTGCAGTTTATTAAAACCCACCAACAAGGAGAAACGATGACAGTGTTGAACTGAAGGATACAGTTGCTCGCAGTCTCTCCGTAAACTGAGTTTTCTCTGGTACTGGCTTTGATTGCTGGGTTAACACCTTTTTCCACAATCTGAAAGAACACTTACACTTAAAAAAAAAGTTTTTTTTACACTCACAATAATAATTGTGATTTAATATTTTGCATATATTCATTAATTATCATTTGATTTAAAGAAATATTCTGGGTTGACTAAGTAAACATCTTGGATGTGCAATGGAAGTCAAAGGACCAAGCTGTTTACATGAAGTACTCCTTAAAATGTGTTACTTGAGTTATTATGATGCTTTCTAACTAATGTTATATGCAGTTATTACTCACTCACTGGTGATATTTATGTGTTCAGACGTTTCTCGGTGGAAAAGTTTCAGTTCTCTGTGTGTATTGTGTGAAATTTACAATATTTACCTGCTTTAAATCTCCATATTATATCATGTTTCACAGAAAAGAAAGTATAGTTACTTTTATAATTTTGTAACTGAGTAACTAATTTAGTTACTTTTTGGAAGAAGTAACTAGTAACTAATGACTTTTTTAAAGTAACTTTTATAATTTTGTAACTGAGTAACTAATTTAGTTACTTTTAAAAAGTAATTAGTTACAGTTACTAGTTACTTCTTCCAAAAAGTAGAGAAATATTAGACTGACCGGATCTGTTTTGTTCTTTGTGCCCGCCAGACTGGTAACAAAGGAGACGATATCCTACAGCAACAAAGACAAGCCATTAAAACACATTACATTAGATGGCCATTAAAAACCATTACATTTGATGGGAAAAACATGTATATAATAGCCTTACAATACCATTCAGAGTTTTGGGGTAGGTAGGATTTTAGAGTTTTTGAGAGAAGTCACTCCTGCTCACCAAGACTGCATTTATTTGATGAATAATAGAATATAAACGGTAATATTGTGGAATATTAATACAATTTATTTCAAGTTTTCTATGTGAATATATAGTAAAATGTAATTTATTCCTGTATTTTCAGCATCATTACTCCAGTCTTCAGTGTCACATGATTTCTGATCATTATCCATGTTGAAAACAGTTCTGCTGCTTAATATTTTAATGGAAACTGATACATTTCAGGATTCTTTGATGAATTGAACATTTTAAAATAGAAATCTTTTGTAACCTTATACATGTATAACTGTATTTTCTGTCACTTTTGATCAATTGAATGTGTCCTTTCTGAATAAAAGTAATAATTTCTTAATACTGACCCCAAACTTTTGAAAGGTAGTGTACATATTCGATTAAAGATATATTTCATATTTGCCCGCAACAAAGATGAATATCAGTTCATATACACACCATTGTGCATTCTGCATATTTCCAGTTGTGAACTTCCCATCTTTCCCAGACACTGATGGGGAAGACTCTTTGACACACATCTTCTGCTGGGATGCTGTGGAAGAGATCTTCACTGGGGCGCTCTTCGGGACTGATGGCCTTCCTTTGAACACTGGATGAGCATTCGGTCCCTTCCGGAGCAGAGCGGCCCCGTGGGTCGCGTTC
This sequence comes from Cyprinella venusta, assembly GCA_038021265.1. Taxonomy (NCBI): domain Eukaryota; kingdom Metazoa; phylum Chordata; class Actinopteri; order Cypriniformes; family Leuciscidae; genus Cyprinella; species Cyprinella venusta. Next base: position 48,900,029 of record CM075863.1, on the reverse strand, counting down.
CCTCCGGCTGCTCCTCTGTGATTGGGTTTTTTGCACGTCTCTGGAGGGGGGAGAGATTTCACTGGTTTCCTTTTATGTTCTTCTTTAACAGTAACATTAACGGGAGGTTTGGGCTGTTTTCTTTGGTCGCTGTCAGAGTGAAGTTCTTTATGAGCCTCAGATGTGCTGCGGATTTTCAGTGCTTTTTTTAGAACATGCTCCAACAATTCAATTTCAGTTTTTTCTTCAGGTGGAATTTCTGTTTTAGAAAGAGGAGACAAAGATATAGTGTGTAATATATAACATGGGATTATATGGCAAATAAATACAAATAAATAAATGATTTTACTCTGACCGTCTTTAGTAGCGATGGCCGTGGCAGTTTCAGGGTCACTGGCTTCTGTCACGCGTGTTCTCCTGCACAAATATAACATGAACAGAAAAAAAAATTACTTTTTACACCCTCTATTTCAAGACAGGTAGGGTATATTCGGGCTAAAGGTGCACCGGGGTAAAAGTCTTTCATCTAGATGGCACAAAAACCTATGGAAGCTTGTTTCCGCCACTGAATAAAAAAATAAAATAAATAATTGTGACTTTTTATCTCACAATTCTGACTTTTTTCTCACAATTGCAAGTTTATATCTCGCAATTCTGACTTTATTTCTCAGAATTGTGAGATAAAAAGTCAGAATTGCGTGATAAAAAGTCGCAATTGCGAGTTATAAAGTCAGAATTGGGAGAAATAAAGTCAGAATTGCGTGATAAAAAGTCGCAATTGCGAGTTATAAAGTCAGAATTGGGAGATATAAAGTCAGAATTGTGTGATATAAAGTCAGAATTGCGAGATATAAAGTCAGAATTGTGTGATATAAAGTAAGAATTGCGAGATATAAAGTCAGAATTGCGTGATATAAAGTCGCAATTCTGAGAAAAAAAAAAAGAACTGCAACTTTTTCTCACAATTCTGACTTTTTTCTCACAATTGCGAGTTTACATCTCGCAATTCTGACTTTATAACACATAATTGCGAGTTTAAATGTCACAATTCTGACAAAAGTCAGAATTGCGTGATAAAAAGTCGCAATTGCGAGTTATAAAGTCAGAATTGGGAGAAATAAAGTCAGAATTGCGTGATAAAAAGTCGCAATTGCGAGTTATAAAGTCAGAATTGGGAGATATAAAGTCAGAATTGTGTGATATAAAGTCAGAATTGCGAGATATAAAGTCAGAATTGTGTGATATAAAGTAAGAATTGCGAGATATAAAGTCAGAATTGCGTGATATAAAGTCGCAATTCTGAGAAAAAAAAAAGAACTGCAACTTTTTCTCACAATTCTGACTTTTTTCTCACAATTGCGAGTTTACATCTCGCAATTCTGACTTTATAACACATAATTGCGAGTTTAAATGTCACAATTCTGACATCTTTTTTTCAGAATTGTGAGATATAAACTCGCAATTGCGACTTATCAGGCCAATTCTAAGGGGGAAAAAAGACTAGTTTAAATCTCAAAATACTGACTTTATAACTCACAATTCTGACTTTACAAGTCGCAATTCTGACTTTATATCACGCAATTCTGACTTTATATAACGCAATTCTGAGAAATAATGTTTTACTTCTCACAATTGTTAATTGTTAATTGTTTACCTCACAATTGTTTACAATTGTTTACTTCTCACAATTGTGAGGAAAAAAAGTCAGAATTGTGACATAAAAAGTCGCAATTACCTTTTATATTTTTCATTCTATGGCGGAAACAAGCTTCCATAAAAACCTGCCGAAGAACTTTTTAAAACTTGTTGTAGATTTTAAGAAGCAAATGAGAATCTCTAAAATCATTGAATCTATTTTTGTAGGTCTTGTTAATGATTTTCAGGTTTGTTCAAGCTAATTAAAGCAACAGTTTTTTCAATAATGGAAGAATGTGTGAAAGTATGGTATTTAGGGTAAAAGGCACCATAATTAGGAGTTGGTTGACATGACATGGAAAGATTCAGATGGTAAAAATCATAGCTTAAGTTGGGGGTCAAACCAAACAATCATATTTAAAAAAATTATATTAATCATATCATATAATAAAATATCATATATTGTTACTAATGTAAATCTATATTAAATTATTACGGGATCTCCTTCGATGCTTTCGGAATCTTTACTGTTGAAAATAATTTTTATATTAGCAATATAAAAAATTTATGTTAACAAAAATGAATTATTTTATTCATCAAGATAAACCGAAAATAGTACAAACTTTGCTAAATTGTTTGTTTTGAACATTAAGATACTATAAAAAAAACATATTATGTTAACTAAAGTATTTGTATCAATACTGTGCCGTTTACCCCGTGTTTGGGTGAAAAAGCCCCTCTCGCCACGTCATACATACGATTTTTAAACAAAATAAACCACTTTTATGATTTATTTTCAACCAAATCTGTTGCTCCTTTTACTTTTTTTCTGCAATCATACACTATGGGATAAGTGAAAGGCACATTTTTCTTAAGGTGTGCCTTTAGCCCCTTGGTTCCCTATGCCATAACAACATGAAACCAGGGACAGTTCACCCAATGTGTATGATGTAAATCCCAAAATGTAATTCTGTCATCATTTACTACTCACAATCAAGTTGTTCCAAACCTGTATGAATTTTTCCTATGCTGTACGTATAGTATGCAACAAAATAATATGGCACAGAATAAAGTCAATGGGGTCCATCAAATGTTTGGTTACAAACATTATTCAAAATATCTTCTTTTGCGTTCAATAGAAGAAAGAAATCCATACAGGTTTGGAACAACATGAAGATGAGTAAATGATGACAGAATTTGTATTTTTTGGATGAACTATCCCTTTGAAAAACTTACATTGAGCGCAATATCTCCTTGCACTGCCTGATGTTTTCAGTGAGTCTTGCTTCTTCAGCTTTGCACATCTTGACAGCTTCTTCAACAGCACGAAGAGACATGCTCAATATCTGAGAAAATACACAAGAACTGTAAGCCTAGAGAAACTATACGGTGGATAGGAGACAATATAGGTGTGACAATGTTTTTTTTAAAAAAGATTTTAGGTTAAAATGAATATGTATGCAAGCATGCAAGTTATATGCTACATTTACACATGCACGAAATATTACATGTGACACTGAGTTCATTAAAACATTAAGTTCATGCATCAAACAGCCAGTTATAATGCATATTGCGTACTAAAGAGAGCGTGTGTAAGTACACTCAATCAGTAAACATTTGGCCAATATGTGTGTGAATATTCAAGACTCCAATATCATGATTCGAGTTAAGAGTTACCCGCCCGGAAGCGCACGTTGGTTTGGTGTCTAAAAACACAGCTTTCACTTTCCTTTATCCATCCTTTGTGTGACGTTACCGTCAGCTCGTCGAGGGATTTAAATGAATCGTATTTAACTCAGACTGTCAACATAACGTCAGACAAACAAAGAAAATTCTGCGTCAAACTTCCGAGCTCAGCGCGACTTCTCTCAAACGCCGCCTCGTCTCAAATATCGCGAGACTGACAAGAAGCGTCGTTTCTGTGGAAACAAGTGCGAGCTGAGCAACAGCAGTGTTGAGGAGAGAGAAACTCGTTTAGTTTTATTTCAACATGGAGAATAACAGAGAGTTTGGGAGAGCTGTTCAAGTTCAGATCACTGTTCTATCTGGAAATAATTTGGTAAGTCATGAAAATCATGTTACAATCACTTAAATAAATGCCTCAAAATGATTGTAACGAGATTTTTTTTTTTTTTTTTGTAACGAGATATGATTGTGACGAGATAGAAGCCGTGACACCATAACCGGGGTTAGTTGTCACACGAGGAACGGCTATATCACTATCCTCTCTTGCATTATTATTAGTTTTTTTTTTTTGGTTTTTTTTTGGTCTCCTCTGGTGTTTGTTCTGTTCTTTGTATTTCATGTGGTTGTTAATAATAATTATAATAATAATAATAATAATAAATGAACGGCTATATCTTACTAGGTAGGTTCAAACTGTTTTACATTAGACAAGAAACTGACTTTCAAATAAACCCAAGTTACCCTGAGAAATACACTGCTGTAAATAGTTGTGACAACTAGCCCCGGTCTCCCCTACACCTGTTGCAACAATAAAATGGTGGAAATTAAATATAATGATAAAAAAAAACATGGCACTAGCCACAATGCTGAAAAAAAGTGAATAAATAAATAAACAAAAATACAGAGAGATTCTGAGAGCCTCTTGCAATGTTTTAATGAGATCCCATATTGATCTAACGTTATAATGATTTTACCGTAGTAGTGTGGTATTTTGGCACTACTGTGATACATTTATCTGTGATATATATTTGTAAGCAGTTGTTATAAGGTTTTCTGTAATAAGCATGTTCATTTGTGATTATTTCAGAGGGGCAGTAGGACTGATTCGTGTCTCAGTTTTGTTCGGGTGGAGTTCAATGGATCTGTGCTGGGAGACTCACAAAAACTGGACATTGCTCTGGACAAACATGTGGTTTACAACTTCACCTGTAGTTTTGAATGTTCAGAAGTTGCTCATACACTGGATGAAGTGGCACATAAACCCGTCATCTGTGAGTATTGAACATTCACAACCATTTGTTTGTAGTTTTTGCTGTTTATTTATTTATTTTGATCAGGTGCTGATTATGTTTCTCAAAGCCCCACCACACTGCAAATGAATCAAGATACATTTACTTGAGAAGCAAAGTTTCTCAAGATATTAAGTCTCATTTCTAAAAAATAAAATAAAATAATAATTTAAAAGCGAGTTAAAAATTGAAGTGATCTTATTTTAAGCATAAACTTGCTTAATTTTGACGTTGTTTCAGAAAATAAGTTTAGCAAATGTATATTGACTTTATATATATATATATATATATATATATATATATATATTTAGCTAGAAAAATGTATATAATTCCATTCCATTCCATCCATCCATCCATCCATCCATCCATACTGTATACGTGAAACTCAAAAAAATTTACCATTGTGCAGAAGTTCATTTATTTCAATAATTCAACTTAAAGGGTGAAATTAATAAATTATATAGACTCATTACATGCAAAGTAAGAGATTTTAAGCCTTTATTTGCTATAATTCTAATGATTATGACATTTTCACAATATTCTAATTTTGAATTTGTGGTTTTCATAAGCTGTAAGTCATAATCACCAACATTATAACAAATAAATGCTTGAAATATCTCACTTTGCATGTAATGAGTCTATATTAGTTTCACCGTTTAAGCTACTGAAATAAGTTAACTTTTGCACAATATTCAAACTTTTTGAGTTTCACCTGTATACTACAAATCTTAAGGCCAAATCACACGACAGACAGGTGAAATTTCGTCAGGTTTTTCAGATCAATTTGTTACTGTCGGCAGTGTTGGGAAAAGTTGCTTTTACAAGTAGGCTAATGCATTACGTTATTGCGTTCCTCCCTAAAAAAGTAACTATTTGCAGTACTAAGTTACTTTTTAAGGAAAGTAATGTGTTGTGTTACATGATTTGCATTACTTTTTCTTGGCTTGCTTGTTTTATTTTAACAAATGACAACGTAAAAGATCTTTCACACCAAAAGTGAAAAGAATAAGCCTCATGCTGATGGAAATACAAATCCACTCCTGTCCAGTAGAGGGCGCCGCTCAAACAAACCTTTCAGATGTGCTGCCATTCTGGATTAAAGAAGAAAGTCTCACCGATAAAATAAAATAAAATAAAAAAGGAAACACAAATGTGACGTTTATCTTTTTGCTCATTGTTATGGTTGAATTGGACCATGAAAAGGTCATCAGCAGATACTGGTTAATAAAGTGAGATTAAATAGCCTACAGAAAGTATATTTGAGTTATTCAACAAAATTAACAAACACATATTTTACCATTGCAGGTTTGTTTAATATTCTAAGTTTGCTTTTCACTGTTTTTTATTCATTTTGAGCAATATTTAATCTGTTTTTGTGCAAAATGAGTAAATCCCATCTCACATAAGTCTAAAACTACAATATTCCTGTTCACACACAGCGCCTCTGTCTCTTACTCCCGATTTCTCTCCACATGGGGATAGGAGAGGAGTCTGTCAATACATGAAAAAAAAAATAACTTCATTTACTTTGAAAAACTAACTCGGATATTTCGTTTTAAATATATAAGTAATGCATTACTTTACTACATACTTGAAAAAGTCATCTGATTACATAACTCTCGTTACTTGTAATGCGTAACAGTAATCTGGTGACGGTCAGCGTTGCTCGGCATCTGTCAGTGCAGTGTGAATTGGCATTTAAACCTATTTAGACTAGTTGTCATGACTTAAATCAGTGATTAAATGTAACCAGAAATGTACGTGTGCCCTCAGTAACGGTGATCGAGACCTTACCAAAAGAGAAAAAACAGAAAGAGGAGAAAACCACCGCACTAGGACAAGCCGCTGTGGACCTTCTGCCACTGCTACGAGGTTAAACCATTTCACTTTATTGGAACTTGACACATTTCATGCCACTATTAACGGATTCTCATATTCTTGAGATTTGAGGCGGTGCTGTTTTTATTCTAGGTCAGTGTAGCTTCTCATCCACGGTGCTTCTTCATGATGTCGCTGTGCATGAGGACGGCGTAAAAGTAAGAAAGTCCTTTTTACGTCTAAGTTAGTATGTTTTTAAATACATGTTTTATATGTAGTGTGTGTTTGCATGTATAGTCCACACTAGATGTGACAGTGAGCGTTCCGGAGCCGTTGCTGTCGGATGGCCAGCGCTCTGACTCTAATGTGCTGATGGTCACAGTTGAGACGATGTATTCGATTCCTGAGGTCTGGATTCATACCTCTACTCCTCCCTCCAGCTACGTAGCTGCAATGCAGATTCCCGATTCAGCCATGGTGAGAAACAAGTGTTTATTCGGCATTTCAAGTGATTCACCGGTAGTGGCGTTTCCAAATCATCCAAGCAAGACACTTTAAGCCTCTGGTGTTCATTACTTGTGAACCTGTGGTCAAAACATACAGGCCTGGTTTCACAGAAAGGGCTTAGATAAAGCCATGATTTAGACCTGAGTTCAATTAGGGCATTTAAGTAGCTTTTATAAATGTGCCTTGGAAAAAAAAAAACATTACTGGTGTGTATCTTGAGACAAAACAATGGCATTGACATATTTTAAGAGATATCAGCAGTTAAAACAGCTCAAACATGCGTTTTAGTCTGGGACTAGACATAAGCCTAGTCTGTGAAACCGAGGAACAGAAGACAAGAAGCGTAGTTATTAGCATAGTTTTTTTAATGAATTGAATGTACTATATTTTGTTTCACTAATATTTTTTTCTGGTGTGAGGGGAGGGTCAACTGTGTAATTACAAATGTAATTACATAAAGTAATTATAGCTGTAATTACATGCTGGTATTTTTAAAATATAAGTACAGTGTAAAAACATGTATGTACACAATAAGTCCATTGTATCAAATTATTAATTTCAATGTAAGTATATAGTACTTAATACCACTTAATATAAAGTGGGACCCCATTTATTAGTAAAATTAAAATAATTCAAATGTTAGATAAAATATTTGATATTATTTTCAATTAATACAGTGTTTAAGTTCTGTTTATGTAGCAAGTGTCGCATTCGCCACCAAGTTTTGTACCATTCCGGTGACGTAAAACATAAAAAATTCAAAATGTAAATTTTTTTTGGCTTAAAATGACAGAAGACCACCAGAGGGTTAAATATATGTAAGACATTTTTATGTTCAAAGAAATAATTCACCGACAAATAAAAAGTCTGACGTTACTACGCTATCTCACGACCAATTCGTACGAATTCGTACGAGTGATTAAAAAGTGGCTAATTCGTACTAATTCATACGACCTCGCTCGTACGTATTCGTACGATTTGTCCAAAGCAGTCTCATGAAAATGCGTATCTATATCACGAATGTCATTTCTCATGGCATTTATATGCCAAAAGTGTTTTTTTGCGTGCAAATGCTATGCACTAAAAAACCCTGGGGTAGGTTTAGGGGGGAGGCGGAGTTCGTACTTATTATACGGCAAAAAGTGCGTATCATATGCACGCGAAAAACTCGTACCATATACACGCAAAAACTGTTTTTGACGTATAAATGCCACGAGAATTTACATTCGTGCTATAGATACGAACTTTCAAGAGATCGGGCTCATTTGTCCAAACCCACATGGGTAGGTTTAGGGGCGGGGTCAGGAGTAGGTCATTCGTACGAATTCATACGAATTGGTAAAATATGTACGATTTAGCAAAAACATACTAATTCATACGAGTGAAGTCGTACGAATTGTTACGAATTAGCCACCTCGTAAAATTCGTACGAGTTCTCGTGAGATCGGGTTTATTATCAATTGTTTTTCAGAAAGAGCAAGTGTTGTTGTTCTCCAATGGCATCTTAAAAATGGGTGGTGACCTGGAGCCAATGCCGAGACCCAAAAAATGGCCCTTGAGGCCTCTTCTCACACCAGGAGCCGAGGTCATTCAGGGCCTTTATATTGACTCAAAACCCACAGACATGGATCACGGAGACCTTACCGACATAGAGGTGATCTGAGGCGTTAATGAACGGTGATGGATGTGAAAGGAATACGGAGCATGTCACCACATTGATTATTTGTGTGGGTTGTAGGACAAGGGTTTCAGAGAGAACGCGGAGTGTAACGGGAATAGGGTGAGCTGGGATACGGCACGTCGTTGCTTTATTGATGCAGGAGGCGTGGCCTGGTGAGTAAACACCTCTTTTATCAATTCATTTGAATGTATTTTCTCATTAATCATCACATTCTCCAATTATTGCTTCCACTTTTTCTACAGTCTGTCCCGCAGGATTGCAGAATGCAGACTGTGGCCTGTTGAGATCATGAAAGCCAATCAGACGGTACCAACCAAAGGTGGGAGATCAGCCAGAGACAAGCCGGTGAGAAACATTCTGAACGTTAACATCTCAAAATGGCCCTCAAAACCCAAAACTAGGCAGCAATAACTGATTGATAAAAACACAATTTTGCCTGTGTGTGCTGTAGGGGGAGGAAGAGCCACAGATCTCATTTCACGGAGTGGTTTACGTGGATCTGGTGCCGTTGTTGTACCCTGGAGTACGGCGTATACACGGGGTGTACAGAGTCTACCCGTTTTATGAGTCTGATCTACTGAACAAGGCGAGTGAATTAAGTCATATGCACATGAAATCAATCATGCATCAAATCAACTGTATTGCAAGAGAAAACAGGCTAAGATACTTTCCTGTTATCCACAATGGCCTACCCCTAACCCCGCCCCTAAACCTACCCGTCACTGGGGTTAAGACCAATCAGGGAGGATGGCCTACCCCTAACCCCGCCCCTAAACCTACCCGTCACTGGGGTTAAGACCAATCAGGGATGATGGCCTACCCCTAACCCCGCCCCTAAACCTACCCGTCACTGGGGTTAAGACCAATCAGGGACGACTATAGATCCAAAATGGTATATGGTGGGGTCCGGATAACAGGAAAGTACCCAGGTTTATTTTAAACCTTGGCAGGTTTTTCTTTTTTGAGAAAGAAAACTCACTTTTTCAAAAATAAAGACTTAAAGTCCCCCAGTAGTCAATCATTGTATCCCTTAAAACACATCTTTGATGAAGAAAATGACATATTTAAGTGTTTTTTCCTTGAAAAATCCCCATCAAGCCTTAAAATACCTTGAATGTAACTCTACACCCTCGCCTAATTTAGTATACGCAGTTCTATGAATATGCAAATGAGCCCCACCTCCACTCACTCCAGCTCAGAGATCCACTGGTTGACAATCACACATTGGTCAGGGGTGCGTTTCCCGAAAGCATCGTTAGCCAACTATGGTCCTAAGTTGGTTGCAATTTCCATTGAACTCTATTGGCAACGACGGAACTTGCGACCATAGTTGGCTAACAATGCTTTCGGGAAACGCACCCCTGATTGGTTACAAGATAGTTTGTGACATCAGAAACACCAGCGATTTCAAATTGTATTTTTGAGACTGTCTTTGGTTCACTGCAGTTTTATAAATACTCAACAATGAATTTGAAAATGCACATGGTTTGTCTTAAAGCATATTAAAAACACCAAATAGACTTAGAAACAACATTAAAAGCTTGATTTTCACCACAGGCGGACTTTAGAGGGATACTCCACTTTTTTTTTTTTTTTTTTTTTTTTTAGAAATAGGCTCATTTTACATCTCCCCCAGAGTTAAACAGTTGAGTTTTACCGTTTTCGAATCCATTCAGCCGATTTTCTGATATTTAGAAGTATATCAGTAACCAGACAGTTTATGGTCCATTGACTTCCATAGTAGGAAAAAAATATAGGCTACTATGGAAGTCAATGAGACCAGAAACGGTCTGGTTACTGATATTCTTCTAAATATCAGAAAATCGGCTGAATGGATTCGAAAACAGTAAAACTCAACTGTTTAACTCTGGGGGAGTGGTAAAATGAGCCTATTTCCAAAAAAAAGTGGAGTATCCCTTTAAGTGCATATTCATTTAAGAATGATTCTTTGACAGTGAATCTTATTTTTATGTGCTGTTCCAGACTCAGAGGACCTACAGCGTTCTGAAGGAGCTCAGCAGAGCACCGCCGGCGCTGGGCCGAACTCGAAACAATTCCTCCGTTGACTCTTTGAGGGCGTTTCAGAGTAAAATCTTGGACAATCACAGAGGAAACAAAGAGGCTCCCAAAAAGGTTTCGAAACAAATCAGATATTATTAGCATATCAATACCTTTTACTTTAGGGGTTTGAAATTTCACAGCCTCAAAAGTCGATAGGAGCTCGAATGTTTCTCATCAAACTCTAACCTAATCTGCTATCCACATTCATTTACAGCTCAATACTCTTTCTGGGGTGCGTTTCCCGAAAGCATCGTTAGTTAACATGGTCTCAAGTTGGTCGCAATTTCCATTGAACTCTATTGGTAACGACGGAACTTGATTTCGGGAAACGCACCCCTGGTCGACAACTATTTGAGTTTAGATTTCTCCCAAGAAAGTTGGAGAAATATCCGAGACAAAGATGCTACTTGACAGAACACAACATTCACTTATGAGCTATGAAAAGCGACTTCAGAGTAGTACAATGTTCCTCAAAGTCACAGCTGCGTTCAAATGTCACGCACACATACGTTTCACCAAACGAGACGTCATAGAGTCGTTTGGAGCAGATGCCATCTCTTCCCCTTTCCGTACGGCATTGGGGCTCGTTTTGATACCCCACCCCTCACCCCCTCCTAATTAAATCCGGATCTGTGGCCGAGGCACGCTTCCCAAACCTATTAGCTGTAATAAGAGCAGATTGCCGGCCTCGTCGCGGTCGCGATGAATCATCTCCTTTGCTCATCTCCCTCTCTCTGACGCCCCGCAGCAGACGGAGAGAGGCGAGGAACACACACCCGCTCCACCGACCGAGCATCTGCCCGACAAATAACAGCCGCTGAAACAACACACACAAACACACACACACCTTTGATCATATTCACAGAAGAGATGTCATTACTCGGAGGTCTCTTTCATAGCTCAATGACGTTTAATCCAGACCTCAGATCTGTTTCGTTTAACCACCAACTTTTAAGATTTCGACGAAGTGAGACAACGGTATGACTGTAGAGTTCACTTGTGATCAATTTATGTATCCTTGCTGGATAAATGTATTAATTTCATTAAAAATACTGACCCTATACTAATACTATTACTAATACTGACCCTATAAAAACAAGTGAAATAGTTTTTTAATGCAGTTTCATATTTATTTTAAAACAAAACTTTTCACATATGTTTAGATCGTAAGTAATAGGCATGGAAGCTTGTTTCCGCCACAGAATGAAAAATAAAAAAAGGTAATTGCGACTTTTTTTCCTCACAATTGCAAGTTTACATCTCGCAGTCCTGACTTTATTTCTCAGAATTGCGAGATATGAAGTCAGAATTGCGTGATATAAAGTCGCAATTGAGAGTTATAAAGTCAGAATTGTGTGTTATAAATTTGCAATTACGTGATATAAAGTCAGAATTGCGATAAATAAAGTCAAAATAGTGTTATAAAGTTGCAATTGCGTGATATAAAGTCAGAATTGCGAGATATAATGTAAGAATTGCGAGATAAAGTAAGAATTGAGAGATTTAAAGTTAGAATTGCAAAAGTCAGAATTGCGAGATATAAAGTCAGAATTGCGAGATGTAAAGTCAGAATTGTGAGATATAAAGTCAGAATTGCGAGATATAAAGTCAGAATTGCGAGATATAAAGTCAGAATTGTGTGATATAAAGTCAGAATTGCGTGATATAAAGTCAGAATTGCGATAAATAAAGTCAAAATTGTGTTATAAAGTTGCAATTGCGTGATATAAAGTCAGAATTGCGAGATATAATGTAAGAATTGCGAGATAAAGTAAGAATGGAGAGATTTAAAGTTAGAATTGCAAAAGTCAGAATTGCGAGATATAAAGTCAGAATTGCGTGATGTAAAGTCAGAATTGCGAGATATAAAGTCAGAATTGCGAGATATAAAGTCAGAATTGCGTGATATAAAGTCAGAATTGCGAGATATGAAGTCAGAATTGCGAGATATAAAGTCAGAATTGAGAGATATAAAGTCAGAATTGCGAGATATAAAGTCAGAATTGTGAGATATAAAGTCAGAATTGCGAGATATAAAGTCAGAATTGCGTGATATAAAGTCAGAATTGCGAGATATGAAGTCAGAATTGCGAGATATAAAGTCAGAATTGAGAGATATAAAGTCAGAATTGCGTGATATAAAGTCAGAATTGCGAGATATAAAGTCAGAATTGCGAGATATAAAGTCAGAATTGCGAGATATAAAGTCAGAATTGCGAGATATAAAGTCAGAATTGCGTGATATAAAGTCAGAATTGCGAGATATAAAGTCAGAATTGCGAGATATAAAGTCAGAATTGCGAGATATAAAGTCAGAATTGCGAGATATAAAGTCAGAATTGCGAGATATAAAGTAAGAATTGCGAGATATAAAGTCAGAATTGCGAGATATAAAGTCAGAATTGCGAGATATAAAGTCAGAATTGCGAGATATAAAGTCAGAATTGCGAGATATAAAGTAAGAATTGCGAGATTTAAAGTCAGAATTGCAAGATATAAAGTCAGAATTGCAAGACATAAAGTAAGAATTGCGAGATTTAAAGTCAGAATTGCGAGATATAAAGTCAGAATTGCAAGATATAAAGTAAGAATTGCGAGATATAAAGTCAGAATTACGAGATATAAAGTCAGAATTGCGAGATATAAAGTAAGAATTGCGAGATTTAAAGTCAGAATTGATATAAAGTAAGAATTGCGAGATATAAACTCAATTGCAAGATATAAAGTCAGAATTGCGAGATATAAAGTAAGAATTGTGAGATATAAAGTCAGAATTGCGAGATATAAAGTCAGAATTGCGTGATATAAAGTCAGAATTGCGTGATATAAAGTCAGAATTGCGAGATATAAAGTCAGAATTGTGAGATATAAAGTCAGAATTGCGAGATATAAAGTCAGAATTGCGTGATATAAAGTCAGAATTGCGAGATATGAAGTCAGAATTGCGAGATATAAAGTCAGAATTGAGAGATATAAAGTCAGAATTGCGTGATATAAAGTCAGAATTGCGAGATATAAAGTCAGAATTGCGAGATATAAAGTCAGAATTGCGAGATATAAAGTCAGAATTGCGAGATATAAAGTCAGAATTGCGTGATATAAAGTCAGAATTGCGAGATATAAAGTCAGAATTGCGAGATATAAAGTCAGAATTGCGAGATATAAAGTCAGAATTGCGAGATATAAAGTCAGAATTGCGAGATATAAAGTAAGAATTGCGAGATATAAAGTCAGAATTGCGAGATATAAAGTCAGAATTGCGAGATATAAAGTCAGAATTGCGAGATATAAAGTCAGAATTGCGAGATATAAAGTAAGAATTGCGAGATTTAAAGTCAGAATTGCAAGATATAAAGTCAGAATTGCAAGACATAAAGTAAGAATTGCGAGATTTAAAGTCAGAATTGCGAGATATAAAGTCAGAATTGCAAGATATAAAGTAAGAATTGCGAGATATAAAGTCAGAATTACGAGATATAAAGTCAGAATTGCGAGATATAAAGTAAGAATTGCGAGATTTAAAGTCAGAATTGATATAAAGTAAGAATTGCGAGATATAAACTCAATTGCGAGATATAAAGTCAGAATTGCGAGATATAAAGTCAGAATTGCGAGATATAAAGTAAGAATTGCGAGATATAAAGTCAGAATTGCAAGAAATAAAGTCAGAATTGCGAGATATAAAGTCAGTATTGCGAGATATAAAGTCAGAATTGCAAGAAATAAAGTCAGAATTGTGAGATATAAAGTCAGAATTGCGAGATATAAAGTCAGAATTGCGAGATATAAAGTAAGAATTGCGAGATATAAAGTCAGAATTGCAAGAAATAAAGTCAGAATTGTGAGATATAAAGTCAGAATTGCGAGATATAAAGTCAGAATTGCGAGATATAAAGTAAGAATTGCGAGATATAAAGTCAGAATTGCAAGAAATAAAGTCAGAATTGCATGTTATAAAGTCAGAATTGCATGTTATAAAGTCACAAATGCTTGATATAAAGTAAGAATTGCGAGATATAAACTATTCTGAGGGTAAAAAAGTTATAAAGATTATAAAGTTATACTTTTTTCCCCTGGAATTGGCCTGATAACTCGCAATTGTGAGTTTACATTATGACAGAATTCTGACATATAAACTCGCAATTATGTGTTATAAAAAACTGCGAGATGTGAACTGGCAATTGTGAGAAAAAAAGTCAGAGTTGTGAGATAGAAAGTCTTTTTCTCAGAATTGCGACTTTATGTCAGGCAATTCTGACTTTATATCTCGCAATTCTGACTTTATATCTCGCAATTCTGACTTTATATCACACAATTCTGACTTTATATCTCGCAATTGCGACTTTATTTCTCACAATTCTGACTTCATATCTGGCAATTGTGAGATAAACAGTCGCAATGATTTTTTGATTTTTTTTTTATTCAGTGGCGGAAACAAGCGTCCATATATAGGACTACTTTGGAAAGAATAATGATTTCCTCTTTCTATAGTCAGATTCCCAGGGGAAATCTGCTCAGTCTGAAAGTGTGACTGGACTGGAGCCACCGGTGAACACGGAGGGACAGGTCAGCTGTCACATATGCATCCAAATGAAGCACTTAAATATGAAAAATAGTCTTGAGAAGGTGTGATCTTCACTTTTGATATTGTCTCAGATGTATGCCGATTCAAGATCGTACATCATCATTGAAATTGCTTTGGAAAAGCCGCTGGTTCCAAAGAGACCACCGGAGGAGCTGGCCAAACGGTAAAAGGAAAGAGTTTCTTTCAAATTCGAAGCCTTGTTTTGTCTTCAAAATGATTCATTGATTCTGTCTGATACAGTGTGAAGGAGTTGGTTCCTCCCAGACCTCCCCTGCCTCGACGGCCAGTGGGAGCAGAAAGGGTAAAAACAGCATTTCTTCCTGTTTTATCACTATTTCTGTAAGATATTTTACAGTCAGATCTATGGGAAATCATTTGTCTATAACAGTTTACACTATCATGGCAAAAGAGAAACTTGCTATGAAATGACTGGGGGTCATATTTCAGAAATAAATATTTTTTCACTGTAACAATATTTTCATGACAATCAAGCACTTTGTCCCCTGCATTCAAATGTATGAGTTGAATTATTCAACAAGAGCTAGCGGTCGTGCTTCTGTTCTGAACATGTACAAATAAATCAACGAATCGGTATTCGAATTTCGAACGAATCGCTTGAGTGATTCAATGACATTCACAGTTCTTTTTTTAGGTGTGTTTGACTCGAAGTGGCGCAGACTGATCAGCGTATGTATTAGAGAGCCGTCATCGCCCTCGCGGTACTTTAATGTCATACGCCAATCAGTCAAACACACCTGTTTTCTTCCTCAATGAATCAGTGTGTTTGAGTGAATTATTTGATTCAGTGCTGCCTCGCTACTTGTATCGCTCCTGCGCTTTTGAACGAATCAGTGGCTCGCTCATTTACCACCACACCAAGATTTTGGCTGTAAAATATGACAGATTTTTCATTGGAGTCATCCAAATAGCTAATAAATCATATGATTAATTATAAATGTGCATGATATTTTCAGGCAGTACAGGAATACCAGTCTCAGATAGCGAGTGTGGCCGCCCAGGTGTTGGATCAGTACCAGCAGCTGTACGGGACCGCGTTTGTGCCTGGAGGGAAGCCTCTGGACCCCGTCCTGCAGGAACAGCGCAAAACCCAACTGCTCGGAGAACTCAACTGCTCTGGGAAATACTTCGCCTTCAAGGAACAGATGAAGGTGAATTTTAATCATTTTAAATGTGTCGTTTTGAATTTACTCCATTTAATGTTATTCAAGGTTTCTTGCAACAAAAATGCTATAAAACATTTAGTGTTCATTAACCATTTCCTCTTTCTTTTAAATTGTAAGCTGGCTGTTTTCAGTGTTATGTTAATGTAATATATACTATTTCACGATAGCATTTAATATACAGTATATTATAGCTTATATTTTCAGTTTTAATTAATTTCATTTAATTTTTTTATTTTGTTATGTGCTTTCATCATTTGTATATGTTTTTTTAATAATTAAAATACATTTAAACAAATTTCTATTTTGCTTTAATTTTATTTTGGTTATAGTATTATTTCTGTTTTAGTAATTTTAGTACTTACATTTACTTTCAGTCACTAGCTGCCTTTTTTCTATATTTTATATCACCTTCAGTTTTATATATTTATATCACCTTCATTTTCAGTTAATGAAAACATTTTTAAGTTTTATTTTTAGTACTGTTGTACTGTAAAAGCATTTAATTACTTACATTTAATTTGATTTATTCTTGATTTGTTCATTCATGTTTTAAATATTTCTGTTTAGCTTTAATTTATTTTTTACCTCAAGGCAACATTTCTAATTTTCTTTTCTTATTTTATTTACTTTTTTCATCTAATATTTATATTTCATTTTACTTCAATTAACGACAATAGTTTCTAGTTTCATACACTCTTAGAAGAAAAGGTTCGATATAGAACCTTAAAAGGTTCTAAAGCGCTACGTTATTTGGAACCCCTAAAATTTTCTGTATCAAAATTCAAGATATGGGGGTTAGAAAATGCATATATTTATATCATTTTATGTAGTTAATCAATATACCACGAAGAGTGCCATTTCAGATTTTCTCCTCCAAAAATCAGCATGATTAAAATGTGATATTAAGTTTAATAAACAATAATTTAATTACAACTACAAAATATTGGAGAATAATGTAATATATGAATGAAAAATAGCCTATAAAGAACCTTTGTGCCAAACGGGTTTTTTATTGTCATTATAGAACCTTTTTTTAGCATAAAATATCCTTTGGAGTTGAGTAAAGAACCCTATGCTACATATATAGAACCCTTTTTTCTAAGAGTGTACTGTTGTTTTTCAGGGCAGACTGATTAGCATGTATGTTAATGAGCTCCTGGTGTTTGTTGTGTGTGTCAGTACTCTGTGGTCCGGATCGTGAGAGAGAAGATGTTGAGGACAGAGGCCTTCTCAGACCCTGAACAGCTCCAAGCGTTCCTCAGTCAGCTCTATGTGTTCCTGGTGGACGAGATGCATGCTGCTCTCAATAAGGTGAGGCCTCAAAACATACATCAGCATCACTCAAGCTGAGAGTTACTGACCTGAACATTGAACATTGGTGCTTCAGGGTCTGTATTATCAGTTGTGTTTCCATGCATGAATCAGAACCTGTCAGTGGACTCTCAGGACACGCATCGTGAGCCTCTGCTAAGCTGCGCTCAACTCAAACACTTCGCCAGAGAGGCTCAACTCAACACGGACTACCAGCTGGCAGAACAATACTATCAGGAGGTAAAGCATTACAGCACATCTGATGCTTCAAAATAACACTATTTTACTATCTCGATCGTTATAATACCATACGCACAACCGGCACATCCGGGAACTTAACTGTCAATTTTGTCCCCGCCCCCTTTTGGGGGAAACAAACTAGACTCCCCATAGACTTCAATACAAAATAACGGCAAAAACCAGGCGTAAATAACTTAAGAAATCACTTATATAAAACATGTCAAGTAATTATATGTCCAGCCTGCCTGCCATAGAGCATGAAAGATACATTTTTTATGCCCGTAATCAACTAGCCCAGGCTACCTGCCATCATCATCATAAATTCATATATACATTAAGGTTTTTTACTTTAAAAAACGAAATAAAATCATTCAGGGGCTTACCTGGTGACTCGACGAGGTAAAAGTAAATGTCCGGGTAATCCCTCTGGCCACTGGATGGGGTTGTTACACCAGTTTGACGCTGGAAGAATAAAGGGATATGTTTTTAAATTGGCCAAATTGAGTTTGTGTATGTATCTTTCACGCTCTATGGCAGGCAGGGTGGACATATAATTACTTGACATGTTTTATATAAGTGATTTCTTAAGTTATTTACGCCTGTCGGCTGTGTACGGACGTTGGTTTTTGCTGTTATTTTGTGAGTCTAGTTTGTTTTGCCCCAAAAGTGGGCGTGAACCTATTCAGAGACATTCTATGACGCAGCGCCGGTTGTACGTATACACAGCATGTTTTTTTTTTATTATTTTGTTTTTTTTAGTAGTTTATATTATAGTTCAATTCAATTCAAATTTATTTGTATAGGGCTTTTCACAATACATATTGTTTCAAAGCATCTAAGTGCATTTGGGAAATGTAGGGCATAGAAATAAGGGCATAACATATCGCCAGTGTTGAGACGTCTCTTCACAGGCGTCGAGTCGTTTCTTCACGGGCGTTTAGTCATCTAGTGTAAAGCAGTATTATTTTAGTGTCATTGACATACTATTATTGTCAGGTTTATGTTTTACTTTCACTGACTAGGAGCAGTTTTCACAATACCGTTTTCAACGAAAAAAATGGAAAACTGCAAAATAGGCCTAAAAATGCAAACTTTTGAAAACAGGTTGAAAACAAAGTTTTTGAAAACTATAGACCATGTAAACGTGAATTTGTGAAAACAGTGACATCATGCGAATGTGAATTACGAAATCCAGGCTATAGGTGTGTTGTGTTTCTTTACAAAGTGACATCGAATACTGAAAATTGTACATTTTCAAAAGATCAAATGGGTTTTGGAAGCGTTTCTGTACGAATACATCGCAAATCTGGAATCGGGGCGCACAATACACAATAAAATGCTAAACCATCATTACAGTATACTGAATGCTGATCTTTACAATAGTTTAGGATGCAGTGTAAACTACACAATGGTTTACAAACATTTTATCCACAAATTAAAAGAAAGAAAAAATTGTATATGTTGTTCCTTATGTTTCTTTCTCATTTTATTTGCCATTTCATTTTAAAGCCATCTTGAGTTTGCAGAAAGGATCTATACACTGTAAAAAAATAATCCTGATTTTAACGGAAAAAGACAAAACCGACTGTCAATTGGTTAACAGAAAGTTTCCGTACTGTATACGGGAAATAACTGATATATTTTTACTGTAAAATACCGTTAAACTTACCGTTTTTGAAAGTGAAAAAGAACAACTCGTATAATTTACAGTGAAAACCTGTAAATTTACATTCCCACATTTCCCTGTGTGACACTTCACATTTTATGTATTTTTGTTGAAATAACTATGGTTCCTCATAGTTTTTTTTTTCCATGTGTGTTACCATGATGGTGTTTGTTTGTGTGAACGACACTGTGCAGCTTCTTAAATAAATATTGCCTTTCTAATGGAAGATTACTTTGGTTGTTCATGTAACTCATCACTGATTGGGTTGGTTGTCAGTGTATTACAATAGTACAAAACAAATATCAATATTTCTAAAGGTTGCTACATCGACATTTTATCAGAAAATGAAATATGGTTTATTACTGTAAATGTAAAAGTTAAGTCTGTAAAACCAATAACATTCCTACCGTATTTTTAACGGTAAAGTTCCGGCAACCACAGCTGCTGTGTTTTTACCGTAAAAATTACGTTTTTTTTTTACAAATAATACACAATGGTGTTGTTGTTTTTTGTACTGTCATTGTCTTAATGAGAATGAGATTACCATTGAGAATAATGAGTTGACGACAAACCCTGCCAAGTGAAACCCCTTGATGTTAATGTGATGCAAGGAAAAGATCAATCTGGCATTTCAAGCATGAGCGCACTGTATTTTGTGAAAAACGTAGCATATAATTAAGGCATCTCATGCATACACAATGAACTCTTCCTAATGACAGTGTGCCATTTCAAACAGAGCTTTAGCAATGGTTTGTGAAGTGACAGTATCATTGGATGTGACTCATGTCTCTCTGATTTTGCCTCTGTAGTGTTTGATTCGAGACCGCAGAGACCCGTCCCACTGGTTTGATTATGGAGCGTTTCACATGCTGACCGCCGACCACTTGAAGGCCGAGGAGTGCTTTCAGCAGGCCTTATCCATTGAGCAAACACACGTACCCAGGTCAGCGGACTGAAATGACTCGGAATAGGTTTCTAAAAACCATTTCCTGACTTCTTCTGTGGTGTTTTGGTGCAGTTTGCTCATGTGCGGTGTTCTGTCTGACATGAATGGACGCTATGAGGATGCGGAGACCTTCTTTGAAAGGGCGACGAGTGTGGAGCCGAACAATGTGGTCGCCTGGACTTTATTTGGTGAGAACAGAATTAAACAGCACACACACTACTGTTTGTAAGTTTGGGGTTTAGAAAGGTGAAGGAATTAGTTCTCGTATTGAGCATTCAGTTGATCAAAAGTGAGAGTAAAGGCATGTTTAATGTTACAAAAGATATATAGTAGGGCTGTCATAATGATTAATCACGATTAATCACTTCCAAAATAAAAGTTTGTGTTTACATAATATATGTGGGTGCGCTGTGTATAATTATTTTGCATATATATAAAATACACACACATGCATGTATATTTAAGAAAAAAAAGATGATTTATATTTAAAATATTAATATTTATATATAATATAAATTATATATAAATCTATATACAGTATATACATGAAAATATTTCTTAAATAAATACAAGCATGTGTGTGTATTTATTAGGGCTGTGAAACGATTAATCGCAATTAATCGCATCCAAAATAAAAGTTTGTGTTTACATAATATATGTGGTTGCACTGTGTATAATTATTTTATATTAGGGCTGTGCAAAAATTAATTGCGATTAATCGCATCCAAAATAAAAGTCTGTGTTTACATCATATATTTTTGTGTGCTGTATATAATTATTTTGTATATATAAATACACACATATGCATGTATATGTTTAAAAAATGTGTTATTCATATGTAAAATATTTATATAATGTAGATTATGTATATATATATATATATATATATATATATATATATATATATATATATACAGAATTTAAGCACAAATAATTCTTAAATATATACATGCATACATAGGTATTTATATATACAAAATAATTATATACAGCACACACAAATATATGATGTAAACACAGACTTTTATTTTGGAAGCGATTAATCGCAATTAATTTTTGCACAGCCCTATTTTATATATATATATAAATACACACATGCTTGTATATATTTAAGAAATATTTTCATGTATATACTGTATATAGATTTTTATATAATTTATATTATATATAAATATTTAATATATAAATAATATATTTTTCTTAAATATACATGCATGTGTGTGTGTTTATATATATATATATAAAATAATTATATACAGTGCAACTACATATATTATGTAAACACAAACTTTTTTTGGATGCGATTAATTGTGATTAATCGTTCGTAATTATATATATATATATATATATATATATATATAAAATAATTATACACAGTGCACCCACATATATTATGTAAACACAAACTTTTATTTTGGATGTGATTAATCGCGATTAATCGTTTGACAGCCCTAGTTTATAGTTCCAAAAAAGGCTGTTCTTTTGAATTTTCTGTTCAACAACGAAAAAATATATCAGTTTCCACAAAAATATGAAGCAGCACAACTGTTTTCAACATTGATAATAATCAGAACTTTTTTAAGCATCAAATCATTATGTTAGAATGATGTATGAAGGATCATGTGACACTGAAGACTGGAGTAATGATGCTGAAAATTCAGCTTCAACATTTTAACATATTAACATAAATAGAAAAAAAATATTTCACAATATTACAGTATTTTTGAACAAATAAATGCACATTAAAAAGACCTACACATACCTAAATCAAACGGTGGTGTTTTCTTTTTAATATATTCTGTCATATCATTTTCATTCATTTGAGTTCAGTTTGCAACATTATGTAGTTAGTGTGCACAATAATTTTGATGAAAATGTGTGTCAAATTGTTGTCAGGTGTGTTCTACCAGGCTCAGGAGAAGTTCATCCAGGCAGAAATGACTTTTCGGGAGGCCAATAAGCATTTAACTTCAGTCATGAAAAATGAGCAGACATCTAGAGCAAGAATAACCTCAGAGACTCAGTCTGGCCAGGAGGAAGAGCAGGAAGATGAAACGAGCGAGACAGGTGAACACCTCACTTCTGTCTGCTCTGTGACAAATGCCCTTTCATTTATAGCTCACATGGGATCATTTGCTTTAAAGGTGGCGCTGGCGCTGTGCACGAAGAAGACATCCCACAGAACTGCCAGGAGACAAAACAGGAAGTACACCAAACCACTATCTTCATGGAGACGGTGTGGTTTCTCCTGCAGAACTATGCATTACAGGTCAGCGGATGGTCACGCAAGTAGATCCTGGAGCCTTTTTTTACCCCTAAAGTCCATTTATGACGTTCGTCAAAGTTTCTTTCACCAGAAACAGTTTTTAAACGTCTTTTTTTTTTAAGTCTCATGCTTACCAAGGCTGCATTTATATTAGGGCTGTCAAACGATTAATCGCGATTAATCGCATCCAAAATAAAAGTTTGTGTTTACATAATATATGTGGGTGCACTGTTTATAATTATTTTCTTCATATAAACACACACACATGCATGTATATATTTAAGAAATATTTTCATGTATATACTGTATATTGATTTATATATAATTTATATTATATATAAATATTTTTGTATCTAAATAATATTTTTTTCTTAAATATACATGTGTGTGTGTGTGTGTGTACAAAATAATTATACACAGTGCACCCACATATATTATGTAAACACAAACTTTTATTTTGGATGCGATTAATCGCGATTAATCGTTTGACAGCCCTAATTTATAATGATGAAAAATAGAGTAAAATTGTGAAATATTATTACCATTTAAAATAACCTTTTTCTATTGTAATATATTGTAAAATGTAATTTATTCCTGTGATCGAAGCTGATATTCAGCATCATTGCCCCAGTCTTCAGTGTCACGTGATCATTTAGAAATCATTCCAATATGATGATTCGCTGCTCAAGATTTTTTTTAATCTATGCTGAAAAACAATATTTTTTGTGAAAATTCAGGATTGTTTGATGAATAAAAAGTTTATAAGAACAGCATTTTTTTAAAGAGAAGCATTTCATGTTTAACATAACATGCATAACATTAGAGCCAGATGGATATTATCGGCCGATATTAGGCATTTTCCAAACTATCGGTATCGGCAGTTATAATGGCCGACAAATGAATATTTCAAAAATAAAATAAAAACGGACGAAACACGCTTGAACCATGTCATGAGTGTTGGAGTTGTATAGTTTGTCCACCAGAGGGCACTCTACACCGTCCCTGTTGGCAACACTTGTTGAGTTGGGCACGATACATACATTGCTTGATATGAATAACAATTAAAAGAACATCCCCATCAGTTCTCGTAACTCAAGTAAGCATAACAAAATTTGTGACTATCATGTGCAGTTTAAAATAAATAAAATAAAATATCGGCCGATATATCGGATTTTAAAACCCAAAATATTTGTATCGGTATCGGCCTTCAAAATCCTTTATCGTTCGGGCTCTACATAACATCACAATTGTCTTTACTGTTGCTTTTGATCAATTTAATGCATCCTTTCTGAATAAAAGTACTACTTTCTTTAAAAAAAATCTTACTGACCCCAAAATTTTGAACTTTAATGTGTATGTTTTATAAATACTCTGTACGTTATGATCGATTAACCTCGCGTTGTCTCATCATCAGGACAGAGTTGCAGAATGAGGGCGGTCGTATGCTGATGATGAGTGACTTTTTCCTGAATTGTCCATTTTTTGCCGTTTAGATTCAAAATGTGGACTGAAGATGAGCTTTGAGTTTTGAATTTCTACATAGTACAGCAAGAACGAAGCACATTTATGAGTATGTTGCCAGTTAATGCTGAATTGTGTCCATCCAGATGTGCCAGCGGACTCTGGCTCTAGAGCTGCTGTCTCCGGACAGAGGAACCGTCGGCTCGTATCATCTCGCTCTGGCCCGGCTTCATCTGCTGAGACGAGAACACGACACCGCTGAGGCCAACCTGAAGGAGGCGCTGATCGACAACTTCCAGGTCTGCACAGTAATGGGAATGGGAGAAATGTAGCCTCTAGAAACTTCGAATTAGGCCCGACCGATAAAGGATTTTGAAGGCCGATACAAATATTTTGGGGTTTAAAATCCGATATTCCAATATATCGGTCGATATATTTTTTTATTATTAAATATTGTTGGATTTCACACACGTGTAAAAGAAAAGCTAACTTTTCTGCACAAGATACGTTTGATACTTTTCCTCTAAGTCTAAATGTTCACTCCTCGCAAGTATAACTTACATTTTACAATGCAGGGACTGTAACTAGAGATATGCTAGTTATAAATACAGTAATGATTACTTTATTTAGGCAGAAAAAGTTCATTGTGGTTTCCAAGCTCATTAATGTTGACGTTAGCGGTCTTCCACTGATGATAGTGGCATTAGCTAGCTTTGTGTTTAGCTAGTCTATGATGAGCCATAATTTAGCAATAGAAAACGTCATACTGCAAATAGTAAAACATACATTTTCAATATAACAGGCCAAGGGGAGATGATTGAAGCGTGTTTCGTCCGTTTTTATTTTTTAAATATTCATTTATCAACCATTATAACTGCCGATACCGATATTATGGAAAATGCCTAATATCGGCCGGCCGATATATCGGTCTGGCTCTACTTTGAATCCATTGCACCAATTGGCTTTATGCACAGCTCCACTACTTCCTGAACTTCAGCCAGCTCCTTGTTTCCAGTCTGCCATTATTGGCCAAATTGATTTGTGAAATTGAGAAATTGGCCACAAATTGAGACGTCTTCTCAGAGTTAGTCCATACCTGTAAGCAGTTGATCACTTCCACTTCTGATGCTACACGTTGTGTCACAGCAGCCACAAACCTGGTCAGAATCATCTGCAGACACCCACCTGACAAAACAAACCCTCAAATAAGTTAACATAACCAATTCAAACCAAGTAGTGCAGCTGTGCATAGAGCCCATTGATTCACTGTTTGGAAGTGCTTGAAACATTGACGTGCTGGTGACCCCTGCTGGTCAAAATGGTGTAAATGCACAAAAACAGCCCAAACAGGCACAAAAACTTTACAGATCATCTAATACCACTGTAAAGGACTCTATTTTGTGAAGTTAGGTGGAAGGCTAGTCCACTACGGAACTCCGGCAAGAAGTATGACAGGAGACGGAAGACAGTTCAATTGTTTACCTCTTCAGATGTGCCAGTATCCAGCATTACAGCATTAGAATTGAGGTGGTAAACGTGTGGTTTAGTCTGAAATAAACAAATAAATATATCAGAATATGTCTGGATACAGTTAACATAAATATTCACCTCAGTATACATCATTTAACGTTATATATTTATATTGTCCACAGCGCGGTAAATGGCGCTAAACACATCGCGGGATCACACTAACATCACTCGCCTCAGAACACATTCATCACGATATGAACAAAATAACAGCAATCATATATACAGTTGCAACATTAAAGTGTTAATATATCACGATAACAGCTAAATATAAGGATAAATGAACTTACATTCATGCACGCACAGTTACCACTCGTCGAAGATAAAGATGCGGCATAGTAAAATAAACTCAGAATGCGCGTGAGCGCGCTCTACGTGCACTACAGCTTAATATACATTAAAGGGCTACTACCTATTACCATATAAGTATAAGGAATTTAGAACAACCACTAAATATGAAGTGTCTGAATAATATGTTATTTTATTATGTTTTCATGGAAAGCTTGTTTTTTTTACTCTTCTTTTTATTGTACAAATGTGTCTTTAAAAAATGTTCACAAATTTATTCAACTTTTTGTTTCAAAACTGTCAACACGACACACGAAGCCTCGTTTTGTGCTCGTAATTACAACTTGTAAGCTGAGAAAACCTCCTGCTTGTGCCACCTGACGGCTGAAGATTCATTTCGGTGTTGATAGTGTGGCCATAAAAATGCACAACAGCTCAGAGTAGAACATTACCGTAATTACGACACAGCATTTCAGCACTTGATACACGCTCCAAATCACTGCTTCAAAACAGATGTTTTGTGTTTTGAAAGCCACCGTCACTCGGTTTATAGATGCACCTGGGATTCGTCACTTTCTCTTGTTATTTGATCCCGGCAGAACCCAGACACGTGGGCCCTGTGGGGTCACTTGCATCACGCGAGGGCCGAATACGCTCTGGCTCAGAGCTGCTATGAGCGGACGCTGGATTCTGTGCTGGACGCTTCAGACGCACACTCCATACACCTCCGTCTGGGCTCCATCTACCTGCAGGAAGGAGAAGTGAGTTCCGGTTAACCCTTTAATCTTCTTTATGAGTTATTTTCACTTGTTATCATGTGTGTTTTATTCCCTCTTTAGTATGCAAAAGCCAAAGCTGTGTTCCTGCGTGTCTGCAAACGCTCTCCGTCGTGCCTTACTTGGCTCAGGCTGGGAATCGCCTGCTATAGAGTGAGTATATACCCATAAGGCATTGAGAAAATCCGTCTGTCTGTAGCATAATCAGAAGAGCTTAGCTGGAGCCACAATTGAAGGAAGGTTTGTGATTGGTTTACATCATCTAATCACAGATCATTGTCACTGCATGAAGTCAGAATTGGTCATCTTCTTAAAGGGATACTTCACCTCTAGAAAGATGAATGTGTGTTTAAAATGGGTAATTTTTGTAGGAGAAATGTGAAAATAATTTTGAATTTGGAGCTTTCTAGACTGAGAAAATTCAGAAAATGTACTTTTGGCTTATGTGGATGAAAGACAACAACTCCCAGAATGCACTTGCTTTGCTGCTCTAGGAGGCCACGCCTGCCGGTAACAGAGCGGTAGGCGTAGCCTCAGGTTTAACAGAGAGCTAAACAACAAGTCTAGGCTACTAGAGAGTCTCCATGATGAGTCTGGCTGAAAATGTGTTTCGAGATCGCCCTAAATGTCCGGGATTCGGCTTTTGCTTTTTTGAGATTTTAGTATTTGTATACGATATATATATATATATATATATATATATATATATATATCGTCTAATTGTTCAATAATCAGTTCCATTTTTTAAAAAAAGAAGATTTTTCTGACAATTATCTCATATGTCAGGCTTTTCAGGGTTAAGAATCAAAAAGTAAGATGAAATTCTGATAGCTTGTAATATAAACCAATGAGATCTTTATAGCAGTCTAGCAGATACTTAACATAAAATACATATTTAAAAAAGCTCTTAACTTTTTAAACATAGAATGCAATTCAATACAAGGAGGATCAACAGATGAACAAATAAGCATTCCTCAAAAGCCCAATGGATCATATTTTAATTCGCAATTAAACATTATTTTTCTACAAATTATTTTTTTATTCTAAACTGTTTTAATTATTCTGATTTCTTTTGATTATTATTATTTTCAATGTAAAGTACTTTGAATTGCCATTGTGTATGAAATGTGCTATATAAATAAACTTGCCTTGCCCAATTGCCTTACAAATTATGTATGGATAATCGAGTAAACCTAAGTTGCTTCAGTGAAGTAAATGTTCATCTTGAAATATTACTTATAATAACAGTTATTCTTAGATTTACTCGATAAAAATCAGTACAGCATGGATGTTTTTACGATTGCACTAATAGAAGGCTACTTTCTATACAAGTTTAAAGTATCAATCGGATAATAGAAGGCATGGAGTGGTTTGTGTTTTGCTGTATCTTCAGCTGGATGAGTTGAGTGAGGCTGAAGAGGCGCTAACTGAAGCCAACGCTCTGAATAACAGGAATCCAGAGGTGTGGGCTTACCTGTGTCTGGTCTGTTTACAGGTGAGGGACTACTCTTTCTTTCATACATTCATTCCCTCATGTAATATTGTTGGAAGTAGAGATCAAAGCAACTGAAGTTGCATGTATTCTTGCATTTTTTTGACGTTCAATTTGACTTTAGTTGCTTTCTCTTTCCAGACTGGCCGAAAACTAGAGGCTGAGCAGTCGTATAAATACGCCATGAAGGTTTGTATTGTCTAATGTTGATGTGTTTGTGAATATTAAAGTCTTTGGTATCGAAATATGTTTCATTTTTGCCCTCTTTTATGTTTGGAATGACAGATGAATTTACAAAAAGAGTCACTTCTACAGGAGATCCACGACCTGCAGGCACATGTTGGGTTCGGAAACCCTTCCTTCTGATGTGGAAATTAATTTTTAAACCTTAAAAAGGTTAATGACCTAATCCTAATATAAAAACGTGTATGTGATAATAAAATATGACTCAACAATCTTTTGTAGTCTTTCTTGTGTATCGAGTGATATTTGCTACACAAGGCCCGTTCACACCAAGGACAGCAACTATAAAGTTTTAATGTGATTAAGTCTACAGTACAACAACGACAACACTGATGAACGATGTCGTGGGAATCGTTTTCAGAATGGATTTTTTTCCCACACTGTAAAAAAATTTCAAGATTTTTATCGTAACATTTTTTCTTTTGTCGAATCAATTTAAATAATTTATTTAGTTCAGACAACTAATTATTTTAAGTTTCTGATTAAATCAATCTCCTTCATTGGATTAACTCACTATTTCCAGTTCAATCAACATAAAATTAAGGCAACCAAGTCAATTACTTTTAAAAGTTAAACCAACAATTTTTTTGTAGCTCAGATGAGGAATGATAAAAACATTGATAGCTAATCAGAATCAATCTGACTTTAAAGATGTTGAGTTTTTGAAGCAGCAGACAACATATCTGCAGTGCGCGGTTAGCTATATGTTTAACTATGATAAACACAACATTATTAACTTAATCTAGATATAGCAAGGGGCGTCACTAAGGGGGTGAAAGTTTGGATGACTCTAAGGGCCCATGTACTTTTGAGGACCCATGCAAGAGATTGAATGTATTAATGTAATGGGTGTGAAATTCCAACTTCTTATCCTTTCATAGGGCCCAAAATTGCTAGCGGTGCACCGGTCTACGATACATGGCTCACAAATACTGTTAATATCATTAAACAGCTATTGTCAATTAACATCTTTGGCGCTATTCTCCGTCTCTATATAACTTAATACTTAGTAATAATTGGTACTAGTTTGGACCCTACTCTAAAGGAAAAGCTAAATTGGTTCCGAGCTAAAACCTTTCCTAGTTCATGGGGTACGAACACACCAAAATTTCCACCAATAGCTGTAGAATTAGGATTTTTGTGGTACATGTCTGAACAGAAAATATGTAAACTGGATAAATATGTTTAAGTGTAGTATTTGTACAAGACAACGAAAAACCCAAATATTTGAACGGCATTTATTAAAAAAATAACACTAGATGTCACATGACATTTCAAGTTATTTTTGGCCATAGCCATGTTCTTTAACACTGATGGGGCCGACAGATGCTTTCTCCCAGCGTAGATCTGAGGAACAAATGACTAGTGAGAACTAAAGCCATTTATGACAACAACTTCTCAGAGTTAGTCCATACCTGTAAGCAGTTGATCACTTCCACTTCTGATGCTACACGTTGTGTCACAGCAGCCACAAACCTGGTCAGAATCATCTGCGGACACCCACCTGACAAAACAAACCCTCAAATAAGTTAACATAACCAATTCACCTGTACACTCATCTAGCAGGAAACATACCCATTAGCAGAGAATGAACAAGCTTTCTGTTCAGGGCTTGTGGTTGCTGCAGCCACCTTCAAAGTGCATGTGATGTAGACCTGCAGAGACAACCGTTTAAACACCATGGCAGGATATTATACAAAAGATTTGCACAACTACAGGACATGCATACCAGCCCACTGTCTGCTTGCAGGAACCTGAACGCCTCTAGCTGAAACCTTAGCTTATCACCTTGAGTCCGGGGCATAAAGCGAGACGTGGAGCCTGTGAGCTTGGCATCAACCAGGCACCTGTGAACAGAACCCAGTTAGAAATCCCACAACCCATCTGTAAGCTACGAGACATGATGTAACATCTCTTACCCATTATTCTCAATAAAGGAGTATCTGGGGACAGAAGCAACATCAGGGACTGCAGTAGCCACGCAGCTGTCCACAAACACACGGATGGGAACATGGTTGTACAAAAGCACAGACGCTTCAAGATTTATCATGTCACCAAGGAAGTACTGGTTAGAAGGTCTCTCAAATCTCCAGTCATCTGAAAAAGAATAAAAATAAATAATCTTAGCAGATCACTCACAAGCATTGTGCAAATCTGTATGGGCTACACCAACCAGTCATGAGCTTGAGGAAGAAGACAAACACATCCTCTGCCACCTTAGTTGAGGCATATGGGATCCAAGTGGGCATTAAGGCATTGCTGCTCACATTATGTGTTCTGTGGGAGTCAAACAAGCGATCATCTCTTGCCCATAAACTGCATGAATTCATTGAATCCTCACCTTGGATAGTGACACTCGATACCAACCACTGCACTACTACTCCTGACAATAGGAACCCCAGCCTCTTGTGGGGTGTAGATAATGTTGAAACTATAGACAAGCTCATCCTCAGTCACCTAAACAGAAAGGTTCACAGAACAGTCACATGGATGGTTAAGAATACCTATGATTGTCACAACAGAACCTTACCATTGATGTGCTGCTACATCCATGCAGATCAGACTCAAAGATCAGCACTTGAGCAGAAGAATCCTCTCCAGTTGCAGCACAGCCTCCCAGTGTGAAACCAGAGGACGACAGTGAGTGTCCAGTCCCAAAGAAGTCCTTCTTCACTTCCACATATACAGAGTTTTCTCCACACTGAGCAGCTACACTGTTGGCAGGGACAGGATTAGGCAACTCAAAAGGAACGTCTGGCTGTCGTGGTTCCTCCGGTAGACTTGGAAAGCTCCACGTCAGTTTCGCCATTGGACCCTGCAACAGCTCCTTTAATTGAACACCCATGAGATCTTGAGAAGACTTTCCAGAGTCAGCCAAGACTTGTGTCTGGACAGGAACCGGAGCGGGAAACCTTTGTGGTGCATATGTCTGAAATGAATCAGCCTGTTGAGGAGCTTGAGCTAATGTTCTAGGCCTAAATGCAGTTGGACTCCGATTGTGTGCTGCTCTTGCTCTCCATTGTGCTTCAGAAAAGCCAAGTGCAAGGATAAACACCAATCCAAATCCAACCTGCCAAAACCCCATTATTGCTAAGCTTGTTTCAATGACTCCTTAGGGTGCTCCCATCCACATTTATGCAGATGTAAATCACAATGGCTCCACCTGCACCTGCCAATTTACTCAATCAATCTGTCACAGGTGAAAGTCATTGATTCTTTACTACGCGGAATAAAATGAATTAACATATAAGGGCATGTTATCAGCCGCTAAACCAAATGATTGCTTATTTTAAATAACAAAATGAAAGTATCAATTCTCTGAAATACAAACAACCTCAAGTCTTTTTGTGTCTTCCTTTTTTATTATTAATTCAGAAGCATGGTCACAGACAGAATTGCTCACTAGAGTAGGCCTATCCAGAATAATAAAGTTTAGTATGTTTCAGGTTTGATTATAACAAACGTTCTTCCCTCACATCAACAGCAATCTTAACAGGGGTCTGAAATGGAGAAATTTAGTTTAGGACCAAAGGAATGCAGGATCATAACATTATTTGATTATAGATTCACTGATATGTTTCCATTACAACTGTTATGTTTAGGTTGATCAGAGTGTTTGTGGATTCATTGTAAACTTCTTTATTTCTTGAACTAGGTCTATACAATATATAATGGTCAGCACCGAAAGACTCTGATCTGACTGGTCTACTAAAACAATATAATTTGAAATACAAAAGTTAAGCTCAATAGACAGTAAGAACTTAAAAAATGTTGGTGTTTGAAACATGACAGAGCACTCATTAAAACATGCTGGAAATGTTAAAGTAAGTATAGTCAAGTTCAGAAAAAGTTTATTAAGCAGCACATTGATCTTGGTCACTATAGCGGTCCCTTCCCCGTAGCGATCATGGTCTCTCCCGAATTTTCCGTCACCATGACGATCAGGATAGAGTGTTTTAGCATCTATTTCGTCCCCTCTATCCAGGGGCGATTGTAGGATTTTCCTTTTAGGGGGGCTTAGCCCCCAATGTAGGGTATGATTAAAAAAAATTTAAAAAGAACAAAAAAAAAAAACAAGGTAAAAGTTTAATTTAGGGTCTAATGCACACTTTCATTACTATGCAATTGCAGGGTTTTATAATCACTGTAGTCCTGGATTTCAGTTGTGGTAGTTCGGGTTCAGGGTTTCCCCGGGAAAATTTTGGATTCTCTGAACTATTATGTCCATTTTAAGATGTTTTGAAGGCATTAATTATTTATTTATTTATTTTTATAAAACCATGTCAGTGGGCAGCTGATTATTTTTCTCTCCTCATCAGCCTCACACTCTTTTTCTCTTTGTTTTTCTCTTGCCCTGTCTCTTGCCCTCCTAAAGTTGAGCTTTGACTGATAATTAGGCTTTTCATTTTTGTAAAAAAAAAAAAAAAAAAAAAAAAAAAAAAAAAAAGCACACTTGGGATAAAACGCTTTCTGGTTCTGATTCTGATACCTATACAGGGCTGTGGGCAGGGCTTTATAACCAAAGAGGTCCTAATTATATTAATATATTAACCTATATTAATCTCTGATATGTGCATTTCAAGACGTTTGAAGATCAAAAAAAAAAAGAAATATCTTTAAAACTATGTCAGTATTTGTCAATACCTGCTCTCTCCTCATCTCGCTTGTCTCCTCATCGTGCCCTTTCTCTCCCCATCCTAAAGTTGAGCTTTTTTTATTTACTAGGCTACAATTTGTATTATATTTTCAATATGTACACATTCATTATTAGTCATGTACCTTACATGATGAAAACGGATTTGTTAACGTTTCTTGTCTCACAATGACATTAAACGAATTACATTAGGCCGTCGTGCCTAATTTCAGTTCAAATGGGCGAAATTAGATTAAACTAGTTTTCCTGATGATTTTTTGTTTATCATTCGTTTAACATTTATGACCTCAAAAAACTGTCAAATATATAACGTTATAAGCTTAGCTACTTACATCTCGCACTTGCCCGTGCACTGAGTCGTGACCCGTGCTGCTAAAATTCGCGCTCAGCTTCTGTGAATTTACTGTAAACCCCGCCTACTTTGATTTGATTGGTCATCTCAAATATTCTGACATTGACGAGCAGTGACAGACCAATGGGCTCAGATACGCACAATTTACTCTCTTTTTGACGTGCTCTCTGCTCGGCGCCACTGATTTAAGATGTAGAATGCGCTGAATCTGATTAAAACAAGACTGAAGCGAACACGAATTTGTGTTGCATATTAATCACAAATTTTTAGGGGGGCTGGGCATAAATTTAGGGGGGCTGAAAAAGCTCCTAGTGACGACCCTGCCTCTATCTCTGCTGGGGTTTGCCCACTTTTTCAGCATTTTTCAAATATTGCCAGTGGGTGGAGTCAGTCTCTGACCAGGGGTTTAGTTACCCTTTAAATAGACATCTTTGACATTCTTCCCAGAGCGCTTACACAGTTACGCATAGGAGCGTTTGAAAGCAGCCGTCTATCAGCAGTTGTCTTATATATCCAATGATAGAAGAATCCGCTATAGACGCCTGCTTCCAAATGCTCCCGTGTGTATCTATAAGCGCTCTGGGAAGAGCGTCAGATGTCTATTTAAAACCCCTGGTCAGAGCCATATTCTACTGTCAGGACATAATGATAGTTTTATCAAATATGTTAAAAAAAATATTTTTGACAAAAGTTACCTACCCCAGCTTTAATTCATTTTATTCTGCGTAATAAAGAATCAATGACTTTCACCTGTGACAGATTGATTGAGTAAATTGGCAGGTGCAGGTGGAGCCATTGTGATTTACATCTGCATAAATGTGGATGGGAGCACCCTAAGAAGTTATTGAAACAAGCTTAGCAATAATGGGGTTTTGGCAGGTTGGATTTGGATTGGTGTTTATCCTTGCACTTGGCTTTTCTGAAGCACAATGGAGAGCAAGAGCAGCACACAATCAGAGTCCAACTGGGTTTAGGCCTAGAACATTAGCTCAAGCTCCTCAACAGGCTGATTCATTTCAGACATATGCACCACAAAGATTTCCTGCTCCGGTCCCTGTCCAGACACAAGTCTTGACTGACTCTGGAAAGTCTTCTCAAGATCTCATGGGTGTTCAATTAAAGGAGCTGTTGCAGGGTCCAATGGTGAAACTGACGTGGAGCTTTCCAAGTCTACCAGAGGAACCACGACAGCCAGACGTTCCTTTTGAGTTGCCTAATCCTGTCCCTGCCAACAGTGTAGCTGCTCAGTGTGGAGAAAACTCTGTATATGTGGAAGTGAAGAAGGACTTCTTTGGGACTGGACACTCACTGTTGTCCTCTGGTTTCACACTGGGAGGCTGTGCTGCAACTGGAGAGGATTCTTCTGCTCAAGTGCTGATCTTTGAGTCTGATCTGCATGGATGTAGCAGCACATCAATGGTAAGGTTCTGTTGTGACAATCATAGGTATTCTGAACCGTCCATGTGACTGTTCTGTGAACCTTTCTGTTTAGGTGACTGAGGATGAGCTTGTCTATAGGTTCAACATTATCTACACCCCACAAGAGGCTGGGGTTCCTATTGTCAGGAGTAGTAGTGCAGTGGTTGGTATCGAGTGTCACTATCCAAGGTGAGGATTCAATGAATTCATGTTCACTGGATGTTCTAATCCTGCAGTTTATGGGCGAGAGATGATCGCTTGTTTGACTCCCACAGAACACATAATGTGAGCAGCAATGCCTTAATGCCCACTTGGATCCCATATGCCTCAACTAAGGTTGCAGAGGATGTGTTTGTCTTCTTCCTCAAGCTCATGACTGGTTGGTGTAGGCCATACAGATTTGCACAATGCTTGTGAGTGATCTGCTAAGATTTTTTTTTTCTTTTTCAGATGACTGGAGATTTGAGAGACCTTCTAACCAGTACTTCCTTGGTGACATGATAAATCTTGAAGCATCTGTGCTTTTGTACAACCATGTTCCCATCCGTGTGTTTGTGGACAGCTGCGTGGCTACTGCAGTCCCTGATGTTGCTTCTGTCCCCAGATACTCCTTTATTGAGAATAATGGGTAAGAGATGTTACCTCATGTCTCGTAGCTTACAGATGGGTTGTGGGATTTCTAACTGGGTTCTGTTCACAGGTGCCTGGTTGATGCCAAGCTCACAGGCTCCACGTCTCGCTTTATGCCCCGGACTCAAGGTGATAAGCTAAGGTTTCAGATAGAGGCGTTCAGGTTCCTGCAAGCAGACAGTGGGCTGGTATGCATGTCCTGTAGTTGTGCAAATCTTTTGTATAATATCCTGCCATGGTGTTTAAACGGTTGTCTCTGCAGGTCTACATCACATGCACTTTGAAGGTGGCTGCAGCAACCACAAGCCCTGAACAGAAAGCTTGTTCATTCTCTGCTAATGGGTATGTTTCCTGCTAGATGAGTGTACAGGTGAATTGGTTATGTTAACTTATTTGAGGGTTTGTTTTGTCAGGTGGGTGTCCGCAGATGATTCTGACCAGGTTTGTGGCTGCTGTGACACAACGTGTAGCATCAGAAGTGGAAGTGATCAACTGCTTACAGGTTTGGACTAACTCTGAGAAGTTGTTGTCATTCATGGCTTTAGTTCTCACTAATCATTTGTTCCACAGATCTACGCTGGGAAAAAGCATCTGTCGGCCCTATCAACGTTAAAGAATATGGCAATGGTCAAAAGTAACTTGAAATGTCATGTGACTTCTGGTGTTTTTAATAAATATTGTTGAAATATTTGGGATTTTTTGTCTTGTTCAAGTACTATATTTATCCAGTTTACATGGTTTCTTTTCAGACATATTCCACAAAAAGCCTAATTCTACAGAGCTACATGGGTCATTTTTGGGCTAGGCCTTTTACTACACAAGTAAGGGCTTAAAACTTAGAGGGAAGCTAGTATACAAACCCTGTTTATTGGTGCTCTTGCACCTGAGGAACCGTCTCATAGTTCCTAGAACTATTGGCAGAAGTACCTGGATTTTGGTGTATTTGTACCACAGGAACTAGGAACGATTTTAGTTCTAGGAACTAATTAGTTCCTATTTTAGAGTAGGGTCTAAACTAGCACGAACTATCTGTGATGTAAATGTACAGGTCCTTCTCAAAAATTTAACATATTATAAAGTTTAGTATTTTCCGTAATGTTAAATTAAACTTTCATACATTTTAGATGCATTGCAGAGCAACTGAAATATTTCATGTCTTTTATTGTTTTAATACTGTTGATTTTGGCATACAGCTCATGAAAACTCAACATTCCTGTCTCAAAATTAGCATATCATGAGAAGGTTCCTTAAATGAGCTATTAACCTAGTTGTCTGAATCAACTAATTAACCCTAAAAGACTTGCAAATGATTCCTAAAGCTTTTAAAACCTCCCAGCCTGTTTCATTACTCAAAACCACAATCATGGGTAAGAGTGCTGACCTGACTGCTGTCCAGAAGGCCATCATTGACACCCTCAAGCAAGAGGTTAAGACACAAAGAAATTTCTGCGCAAATAGGCTGTTCCCAGAGTGCTGTATCAAGGCACCTCAGTGGGAAGTCTGTGGAAAGGAAAAAGTGTGGCAAAAAAACACTGCACAATGAGAAGAGGTGACTGGACCCTGAGGAAGATTGTGGAGAAGGACCAATTCCAGACCTTGAGGGACCTGCGGAAGCAGTGGACTGAGTCTGGAGTAGAAACATCCTGAGCCACTGTGCACAGGTGTGTGCAGGAAATGGGCTGCAGATGCCGCATTCCCCAGGTCAAGCCACTTTTGAACTTAAAACAGCGGCAGAAGTGCCTGACCTGAGCTACAGAGAAGCAGCACTGGACTGTTGCTCAGTGGTTGCATGTTATTAGGAAATCCAGGTGCCAGAGTCTGGAGGAAGACTGGGGAGAAGGAAATGCCAAAATGCCTGAAGTCCAGTGTCAAGTACCCATAGTCAGTGATGGTCTGGGGTGTTGATGTTGGTCCACTGTGTTTTATCAAGGGCAGATTTGACAAAAAATCAGAGATATATTTTTACAGACTGCTATTGAAAGAGGAGCAAATGGATCGCTAGTTAACGTATGTCCACGTTTAACGTTTACATGTTGAGCGCCACCTCGAGGACCCATGAAGTAGCGACGCTGGGAGCAGGGAAATCTGTTTAGAGCACCTTATTTTATTAATAAAAATATTTCTATTTGGCGCCAACATATCGATTATTGTATCGAGCATCAAGGTGTTCCTCCTAAAGGTGTTCCTCAAGGTGTTCCTCCTAAACTTACTACAAAGTCCAACTGCTCCTCTGGGTAGACCAGTGCGGCACCTGACAGACCCCACCTGTCCTACTCTCCGTCGTCGTCCTCTTCAGTTTCCTCCATGCTGCCGCTCCCTGTCTTCAGCTCAGGCACCGAAATGAGTGGCTTCAGTAGCGCTCAGTTTCAGACGCTCTTCTTCAAAAGAAAGGTCCCGAAGAGCGAAAGAAATGCTGATGACAGGGGTCGTCGTCATGGACAATGTCATTATCGTCATGGTGACGGACAATTCGGGAGAGACCGTGATCGCTACGGGGAAAGGGACCGCTATAGTGACCAAGATCAATGTGCTGCTTAATAAACTTTTTCTGAACTTGACTATACTTACTTTAACATTTCCAGCATGTTTTAATGAGTGCTCTGTCATGTTTCAAACACCAACATTTTTTAAGTTCTTACTGTCTATTGAGCTTAACTTTTGTATTAATTAAGTTGTTTTAGTAGACCAGTCAGATCAGAGTCTTTCGGTGCTGACCACTATATATTGTATAGACCTAGTTCAAGAAATAAAGAAGTTTACAATGAATCCACAAACACTCTGATCAACCTAAACATAACAGTTGTAATGGGGAGAAAACATACTGTATCAATGAATAATATAATCAAATAATGTTATGATCCTGCATTCCTTTGGTCCTAAACTAAATTTCTCCATTTCAGACCCCTGTTAAGATTGCTGTTGATGTGAGGGAAGAACATTTGTTATAATCTAAACCTGAAACATACTAAACTTTATTATTCTGGATAGGCCTACTCTAGTGAGCAATTCTGTCTGTGGCCATGTTTCTGAATTAATAAAAAAGGAAGACACAAAAAGACTTGAGTTTGTTTGTATTTCAGAGAATTAATCTTTTCATTTTGTTATTTAAAATAAGCAATCATTTGGTTTAGCTACTAATAACATGCCCTTATATGTTAATTCATTTTATTCCGCGTAGTAAAGAATAAATGACTTTCACCTGTGACAGATTGATTGAGTAAATTGGCAGGTGCAGGTGGAGCCATTGTGATTTACATCTGCATAAATGTGGATGGGAGCACCCTAAGAAGTTATTGAAACAAGCTTAGCAATAATGGGGTTTTGGCAGGTTGGATTTGGATTGGTGTTTATCCTTGCACTTGGCTTTTCTGAAGCACAATGGAGAGCAAGAGCAGCACACAATCGGAGTCCAACTGGGTTTAGACCTAGAACATTAGCTCAAGCTCCTCAACAGGCTGATTCATTTCAGACATATGCACCACAAAGGTTTCCTGCTCCGGTCCCTGTCCAGACACAAGTCAGAACTGACTCTGGAAAGTCTTCTCAAGATCTCATGGGTGTTCAATTAAAGGAGCTGTTGCAGGGTCCAATGGCGAAACTGACGTGGAGCTTTCCAAGTCTACCAGAGGAACCACGACAGCCAGACGTTCCTTTTGAGTTGCCTAATCCTGTCCCTGCCAACAGTGTAGCTGCTCAGTGTGGAGAAAACTCTGTATATGTGGAAGTGAAGAAGGACTTCTTTGGGACTGGACACTCACTGTTGTCCTCTGGTTTCACACTGGGAGGCTGTGCTGCAACTGGAGAGGATTCTTCTGCTCAAGTGCTGATCTTTGAGTCTGATCTGCATGGATGTAGCAGCACATCAATGGTAAGGTTCTGTTGTGACAATCATAGGTATTCTGAACCGTCCATGTGACTGTTCTGTGAACCTTTCTGTTTAGGTGACTGAGGATGAGCTTGTCTATAGGTTCAACATTATCTACACCCCACAAGAGGCTGGGGTTCCTATTGTCAGGAGTAGTAGTGCAGTGGTTGGTATCGAGTGTCACTATCCAAGGTGAGGATTCAATGAATTCATGTTCACTGGATGTTCTAATCCTGCAGTTTATGGGCAAGAGATGATCGCTTGTTTGACTCCCACAGAACACATAATGTGAGCAGCAATGCCTTAATGCCCACTTGGATCCCATATGCCTCAACTAAGGTTGCAGAGGATGTGTTTGTCTTCTTCCTCAAGCTCATGACTGGTTGGTGTAGCCCATACAGATTTGCACAATGCTTGTGAGTGATCTGCTAAGATTATTTTTTTTTTCTTTTTCAGATGACTGGAGATTTGAGAGACCTTCTAACCAGTACTTCCTTGGTGACATGATAAATCTTGAAGCATCTGTGCTTTTGTACAACCATGTTCCCATCCGTGTGTTTGTGGACAGCTGCGTGGCTACTGCAGTCCCTGATGTTGCTTCTGTCCCCAGATACTCCTTTATTGAGAATAATGGGTAAGAGATGTTACCTCATGTCTCGTAGCTTACAGATGGGTTGTGGGATTTCTAACTGGGTTCTGTTCACAGGTGCCTGGTTGATGCCAAGCTCACAGGCTCCACGTCTCGCTTTATGCCCCGGACTCAAGGTGATAAACTAAGGTTTCAGCTAGAGGCGTTCAGGTTCCTGCAAGCAGACAGTGGGCTGGTATGCATGTCCTGTAGTTGTGCAAATCTTTTGTATAATATCCTGCCATGGTGTTTAAACGGTTGTCTCTGCAGGTCTACATCACATGCACTTTGAAGGTGGCTGCAGCAACCACAAGCCCTGAACAGAAAGCTTGTTCATTCTCTGCTAATGGGTATGTTTCCTGCTAGATGAGTGTACAGGTGAATTGGTTATGTTAACTTATTTGAGGGTTTGTTTTGTCAGGTGGGTGTCCGCAGATGATTCTGACCAGGTTTGTGCCTGCTGTGACACAACGTGTAGCATCAGAAGTGGAAGTGATCAACTGCTTACAGGTTTGGACTAACTCTGAGAAGTTGTTGTCATTCATGGCTTTAGTTCTCACTAATCATTTGTTCCACAGATCTACGCTGGGAAAAAGCATCTGTCGGCCCTATCAACGTTAAAGAATATGGCAATGGTCAAAAGTAACTTGAAATGTCATGTGACTTCTGGTGTTTTTAATAAATATTGTTGAAATATTTGGGATTTTTTGTCTTGTTCAAGTACTATATTTATCCAGTTTACATGGTTTCTTTTCAGACATATTCCACAAAAAGCCTAATTCTACAGAGCTACATGGGTCATTTTTGGGCTAGGCCTTTTACTACACAAGTAAGGGCTTAAAACTTAGAGGGAAGCTAGTATACAAACCCTGTTTATTGGTGCTCTTGCACCTGAGGAACCGTCTCATAGTTCCTAGAACTATTGGCAGAAGTACCTGGATTTTGGTGTATTTGTACCACAGGAACTAGGAACGATTTTAGTTCTAGGAACTAATTAGTTCCTATTTTAGAGTAGGGTCTAAACTAGCACGAACTATCTGTGATGTAAATGTACAGGTCCTTCTCAAAAATTTAACATATTATAAAGTTTAGTATTTTCCGTAATGTTAAATTAAACTTTCATACATTTTAGATTTTTTGCAGAGCAACTGAAATATTTCATGTCTTTTATTGTTTTAATACTGTTGATTTTGGCATACAGCTCATGAAAACTCAACATTCCTGTCTCAAAATTAGCATATCATGAGAAGGTTCCTTAAA
Source organism: Cyprinella venusta (assembly GCA_038021265.1). Classification (NCBI taxonomy): domain Eukaryota; kingdom Metazoa; phylum Chordata; class Actinopteri; order Cypriniformes; family Leuciscidae; genus Cyprinella; species Cyprinella venusta. The sequence goes on along the minus strand of CM075863.1, from coordinate 48,858,580 downwards.
TGAGCTATTAACCTAGTTGTCTGAATCAACTAATTAACCCTAAAAGACTTGCAAATGATTCCTAAAGCTTTTAAAACCTCCCAGCCTGTTTCATTACTCAAAACCACAATCATGGGTAAGAGTGCTGACCTGACTGCTGTCCAGAAGGCCATCATTGACACCCTCAAGCAAGAGGTTAAGACACAAAGAAATTTCTGCGCAAATAGGCTGTTCCCAGAGTGCTGTATCAAGGCACCTCAGTGGGAAGTCTGTGGAAAGGAAAAAGTGTGGCAAAAAAACACTGCACAATGAGAAGAGGTGACTGGACCCTGAGGAAGATTGTGGAGAAGGACCAATTCCAGACCTTGAGGGACCTGCGGAAGCAGTGGACTGAGTCTGGAGTAGAAACATCCTGAGCCACTGTGCACAGGTGTGTGCAGGAAATGGGCTGCAGGTGCCGCATTCCCCAGGTCAAGCCACTTTTGAACTTAAAACAGCGGCAGAAGTGCCTGACCTGAGCTACAGAGAAGCAGCACTGGACTGTTGCTCAGTGGTTGCATGTTATTAGGAAATCCAGGTGCCAGAGTCTGGAGGAAGACTGGGGAGAAGGAAATGCCAAAATGCCTGAAGTCCAGTGTCAAGTACCCATAGTCAGTGATGGTCTGGGGTGTTGATGTTGGTCCACTGTGTTTTATCAAGGGCAGATTTGACAAAAAATCAGAGATATATTTTTACAGACTGCTATTGAAAGAGGAGCAAATGGATCGCTAGTTAACGTATGTCCACGTTTAACGTTTACATGTTGAGCGCCACCTCGAGGACCCATGAAGTAGCGACGCTGGGAGCAGGGAAATCTGTTTAGAGCACCTTATTTTATTAATAAAAATATTTCTATTTGGCGCCAACATATCGATTATTGTATCGAGCATCAAGGTGTTCCTCCTAAAGGTGTTCCTCAAGGTGTTCCTCCTAAACTTACTACAAAGTCCAACTGCTCCTCTGGGTAGACCAGTGCGGCACCTGACAGACCCCACCTGTCCTACTCTCCGTCGTCGTCCTCTTCAGTTTCCTCCATGCTGCCGCTCCCTGTCTTCAGCTCAGGCACCGAAATGAGTGGCTTCAGTAGCGCTCAGTTTCAGACGCTCTTCTTCAAAAGAAAGGTCCCGAAGAGCGAAAGAAATGCTGATGACAGGGGTCGTCGTCATGGACAATGTCATTATCGTCATGGTGACGGACAATTCGGGAGAGACCGTGATCGCTACGGGGAAAGGGACCGCTATAGTGACCAAGATCAATGTGCTGCTTAATAAACTTTTTCTGAACTTGACTATACTTACTTTAACATTTCCAGCATGTTTTAATGAGTGCTCTGTCATGTTTCAAACACCAACATTTTTTAAGTTCTTACTGTCTATTGAGCTTAACTTTTGTATTAATTAAGTTGTTTTAGTAGACCAGTCAGATCAGAGTCTTTCGGTGCTGACCACTATATATTGTATAGACCTAGTTCAAGAAATAAAGAAGTTTACAATGAATCCACAAACACTCTGATCAACCTAAACATAACAGTTGTAATGGGGAGAAAACATACTGTATCAATGAATAATATAATCAAATAATGTTATGATCCTGCATTCCTTTGGTCCTAAACTAAATTTCTCCATTTCAGACCCCTGTTAAGATTGCTGTTGATGTGAGGGAAGAACATTTGTTATAATCTAAACCTGAAACATACTAAACTTTATTATTCTGGATAGGCCTACTCTAGTGAGCAATTCTGTCTGTGGCCATGTTTCTGAATTAATAAAAAAAGGAAGACACAAAAAGACTTGAGTTTGTTTGTATTTCAGAGAATTAATCTTTTCATTTTGTTATTTAAAATAAGCAATCATTTGGTTTAGCTACTAATAACATGCCCTTATATGTTAATTCATTTTATTCCGCGTAGTAAAGAATAAATGACTTTCACCTGTGACAGATTGATTGAGTAAATTGGCAGGTGCAGGTGGAGCCATTGTGATTTACATCTGCATAAATGTGGATGGGAGCACCCTAAGAAGTTATTGAAACAAGCTTAGCAATAATGGGGTTTTGGCAGGTTGGATTTGGATTGGTGTTTATCCTTGCACTTGGCTTTTCTGAAGCACAATGGAGAGCAAGAGCAGCACACAATCGGAGTCCAACTGGGTTTAGACCTAGAACATTAGCTCAAGCTCCTCAACAGGCTGATTCATTTCAGACATATGCACCACAAAGGTTTCCTGCTCCGGTCCCTGTCCAGACACAAGTCAGAACTGACTCTGGAAAGTCTTCTCAAGATCTCATGGGTGTTCAATTAAAGGAGCTGTTGCAGGGTCCAATGGCGAAACTGACGTGGAGCTTTCCAAGTCTACCAGAGGAACCACGACAGCCAGACGTTCCTTTTGAGTTGCCTAATCCTGTCCCTGCCAACAGTGTAGCTGCTCATTGTGGAGAAAACTCTGTATATGTGGAAGTGAAGAAGGACTTCTTTGGGACTGGACACTCACTGTTGTCCTCTGGTTTCACACTGGGAGGCTGTGCTGCAACTGGAGAGGATTCTTCTGCTCAAGTGCTGATCTTTGAGTCTGATCTGCATGGATGTAGCAGCACATCAATGGTAAGGTTCTGTTGTGACAATCATAGGTATTCTGAACCGTCCATGTGACTGTTCTGTGAACCTTTCTGTTTAGGTGACTGAGGATGAGCTTGTCTATAGGTTCAACATTATCTACACCCCACAAGAGGCTGGGGTTCCTATTGTCAGGAGTAGTAGTGCAGTGGTTGGTATCGAGTGTCACTATCCAAGGTGAGTGTTAGCGATCGCCCTCGCGACCTGAGGCATAATAAGACCAATGCAACAGGAATTCCCAGTTGTGGTGAATTTTATTGTGTAGACAGCATAAATCCAAGAACAAAACAAAAAAAACAAACAAAAAAAAAATATATATATATAGTTACTAGTTCTTTGTGGAAACCTTGGCACAACAGCAATCGTATGGTTTGGCTAACAAACTTTCTGGCACCCAGACTTCTATAAGGTTGCTTCCACTTCCCATAACCAACCTGACCTAAATCATGCACCAACTCTGGCAGCCATTTATAGGCTAGGCCACACCCCTGGAGTGTACCATTCTCAGGTAATATTTACTTTTTACATAGGCACTTCTTATCACCTTATGCATATAAAACAACATCCATCCATGGTTAAGTTACACAATAACACAATAGAACAATGCAAGTGATGAATTAATACATATTAACCTTGTTTTACAGGCACATTAGAAACCCCCAGTTACATCATGCCCCACATGGTTTCTCCCAATCAATCAGCACGTCCACAATGTTTAAATACTCTGTTTTTAAAACAATACAGGTTTGGTCCCTGGTGCTTCCCAAGCAGGTAAGTTCTATATGGTATAATGTGTAACCCAAACTTCAATAAAGATCTCAAATCAAACATGTGTACTGTGGTTATTGATAACTATAACTGAACAATGTTAGCGGCTAATGATAGCCAACTCATTGTACATATTCACTACACATAACAAGCAAACACACATCGTACTCTTACACATCTTAAACCCACTATACACAATACCTCAAACATTTACAAACATTGCACAAGTCTTAGTATACATGATATCGATGTCAGTAAGCAAACTGTGCTAATGCTGCAACAATATGTGTGTGTGTGTGTAAACATACAGTCCATTGATGATCATGGGGTTGCTCCATGACATTTCCTCCCCCTTCCCTTTGACACCTCCTGTGGTGTCCTAGAGAGAAAATCCGCCGCAAAGTTCTCAAGACCAGTCCGATATAACACCTCAAAGTCAAATGGTTGGATAGCTAAAAACCACCGTGTAATACGGGCATTAGTGTCTCTCATGCGGCCCAACCAAGCTAAGGCCCGATGATCAGTCTCTAGGGTGAATTTCCTACCCAACAGGTAATATCTAAAGGAATCCAAAGCCCATTTCACAGCTAAACATTCTTTTTCTACCGTTGAATATCTTGATTCTCTTGGAAGAAGTTTCCTGCTAATGTAGGCAATGGGTTGTAACTCACCAGGTTGTCCTTGCAGAAGAACCGCCCCCAGGCCGAACTCTGAAGCATCAGTCTGAACTGTAAATGCCTGATCAAAGTTTGGACTCTTTAAAACAGGATCTTCACACAATGCATCTTTCAAATCCTTGAAAGCACTCTCACACTCTGCAGTCCACTCAATCTTATTAGGTTTATCCTTCTTTGTGAGGTCAGTAAGAGCTACGGCTCTTGCAGAGAAGTGAGGGATGAAACGTCTGTACCACCCAACTAGGCCAAGGAAAGATCGTACCTGCTTCTTTGAAGTTGGTTGCTCTGCATGTTTGATGGCTTCAATCTTCCCGACTTGAGGACGAATAACTCCATGTCCTAGCTTATACCCCAGGTAAGTAGTTTCCTTTTTGGCAATCGCACACTTGTCTGGACGAATGGTAAGTCCTGCTGATTTTATTCTTTCAAGTATTTCTGTTATATGTTGTAGATGGTCCTCCCATGTTTCACTGTAAATGACGATGTCATCCAGGTATGCTGCTGCAAACTTCTCAGTTCCCCGAAGAATCTGATCGATCATTCTTTGAAATGTTGCAGGTGCTCCGTGCAGACCGAATGGTAGAACCCGGAAATGGTAGTGTCCGAAAGGCGTTTTAAAGGCTGTTAACTCCCTGCTGTCTGAGCTCAATGGTATCTGCCAATAGCCTTTGCATAAGTCCAGTGTGGTAAGAAACTTTGCACTCCCAAGTCTTTCTATTAACTCATCAACTCTGGGCATGGGGTATGGGTCAAATTTACTCACTGCATTGAGTTTTCTGAAGTCCAAACAAAATCTAAGTGTTCCATCCTTCTTTGGAACTAGTACAATGGGATTATTCCACTCACTGGAAGATGGTTCTATGATTCCCATTTCCTGCATGGTCTCAATTTCCTGCTTCATGGTGAGTACTAATTTCTCAGGAACTCTGTAAGCACGTTGATGTATTGGTTTATTATCTTTCAGATAAATGTGATGTTGGACAAGGTCGGTTTTACCTGGTGTTTTCAGGAATAGTTGCTGAGGGATGCTCTCCTGCAGTTGTCCCCTCTGTTCTGCATTCAGATGTTGCAGATTCAAGAAACAGTCATCCTGATGAACAGGTAAGTACTGCTCCTCCACTTCATCCTCCTCCTGAACCGCCCTCACCAGCAGCTCATGTACAGCCTTTGCTGTGGTCTCTGGCTGGGAAGCTTGTCCATGCCACTTTTTCAGCATGTTAATGTGGAAGATCTGCAAAGGTTGTTGCCTCGATGGAATTTCAATCTCATACGTTACGGAACCAACTTTCCTTTTTACCTGGAACGGACCTTGCCATTTCGCTAGAAGTTTGTTGTCTGATGTTGGAAGTAACAACAATACTTGCTCTCCAGGTTGAAATGTTCGTGCCCTGGATTTCTTGTCGTACCAAGCTTTCTGTTTAAGCTGTGCCTGCCGCAGATTGTCTTGAGCTATGGTGGTAGTTTGTTGTAACTTTTCCCTCATTTTAAGGACATACAAGAGTATGTTCTGTTTACGCAACTTGTTGTTATCTTCCCAACTGTCTCTCAGCACATCCAGTGGACCTCTGACTTGATGAGCGAAAAGTAGTTCGAAAGGCGAAAACCCAGTGGTTGCTTGAGGAACTTCCCGATAGGCAAATAAGAGATAGGGTAGCCATTTATCCCAGTCTTTGCCAGTCTCAGAGACAAACTTTTTCAGCATGTTTTTCAGGGTCTGATTGAATCGTTCTACAAGACCATCAGTCTGGGGGTGGTAAGGGGTAGTACGTACTCTCTTAATACCCAGCAATTGATAAACCTGATGCAAAGTACGACTCATGAAATTAGTGCCCTGATCAGTCAGTATTTCTTTAGGTATTCCTACATGTGAAAAGAAATGGAGAAGTGCGGTTGCAACTTGCTTTGCAGTAACTTCTCTCATAGGATAAGCCTCGGGGTATCTGGTCGCATAGTCAAGTCAAGTCAAGTCACATTTATTTATATAGCGCTTTTCACAATACAGATTGTATCAAAGCAGCTTCACAGTGATAACATGAAAGTATTACAACACAGATCGAAAATATTGTTAAATATTAAGTAATCCTAAATAATCCCGACTAAGCAAGCCAAGCAAGCCAAAAGCAAGGCGACAGTGGCAAGGAACCAAAACTCCATCAGATTGGATGGAGAAAAAACCTTGGGAGAACCCAGGCTCAGTCGGGGGCCAGTTCTCCTCTGGCTTACATTCATATTGTTTATATATAACTATTAAATATAAATATTATTTATGTCTAAAACAGCCCCATAACATATCGCAGGCGTTGAGTCGTCTCTTCACAGGCGTTGGTCTTCTCATCACAGGCGGTGGGGCATCCGAAACCCCCGTGAGATGCTGGATACAAGGCTGGACCTGACGAACGCCATTTTTCTCGGGACAAGCGTCCCGAGATAACAGCAGAAAGGCAGATGGGAAATAATTAGCATAGCTGATGTTCATATTTAGCATAGCTGATGTTCATAATAATTTCCATTGTACGGGTGTCGGTGTTAGAAAACCACTATCTCACGAACTCTCCGCAACGCAACTCAGCCATACGGACCGACCCGTTTGTCTAAAAGGCTATCGAGCCCCACTGGTGCGTTAAGCAATTTCAGTGGCAAACGGTTCGGTATGGCATAAAAGAGGACTGACAAGTGAGCATTATGTGAATGCTTGACTGAAGAGATGCGTCTTTAGTCTAGTTTTAAACTGTGTCAGCGAGTCAGAGCCCCGGACCGTATCGGGAAGGCTATTCCAGAGTCACAGATCACCAGAATAAATCTGTTTCCTTTTTGACTTGTTTCCACAGGTCCCACAACATCCACACCTATCCTCTCAAACGGAATATTAACTGCAGGAATGGGTACAAGCGGTGCTACACTGGGTGTTCTGCTCGCTGCCCACTGACATTCAGGACACACTTTACAGTAATCCTTAATCTCGCTGTACATGCCAGGCCAAAAGAACCTTTTAGATATTCTCATTAAGGTCTTCCTAAACCCTAAATGACCTGACCAAGGATTAGAATGACCAAGTTCTACCACTTCCTTGCGATAAAGTTTTGGTACCACTAACTGGGTACCATCTTCCTTAGACTGTCTGTAAAGAAGACCTTGCTTAATCACAAAAGTATCAGCACTTAACAAATTCGCAGCAGTTTCTGTACTCATTTTGTGAAAGCAATCTGCCAATGTTGCATCTTCTGTCTGCAATTTAGCTATATCGTTAGATATGCCTACGTCCAATTCATTAACTTCTGGTTCTTCCAGTTCAACATCCAACTGTTCTGAGGAATTAATTACATTGGCCACCCATTTTCTCCTCTTTTCTAACCTTTCTTCCATACTTGTCTTAGGATCACCTATTATCTCGTCAGTAAAGAACGGCATTTCCTGAAGGCTATTCTGTGCAAAATCTTGCTGCGGTGACAATTGAATCAACTTTTGAGACTGTGCTCTAGTAACCACTCCACACCACGCAGTTTCCTGCACCAAATCCGCTAATAATGGCATGTCTGTACCTAGCAAGACTGGATAAGGTAAGGTTGTAGTAATTCCTACTTTCATCAAGTAAGATTGCTCATTAACCTCAATGTATACCTCAGCAGTAGGCAATTCTGATTTATCTCCATGGACACAACACACTGTAACTGTATCCTCAGTCCAGAAATCCCTTGGAACATATTGTGCCTGCACCAAAGTTCGTGCACAACCGGTGTCTACTAAGGCTGTGACTGGCTTACCATTTAACAATACAGAAACAGTAGGTTCCTTGTCTACTTTGGGCCCTAATGTAGAGGTCGGTATATAACATAGTCTGGCTCTGCACAATTATAACACACCACATCTCTTTTGTCTGATGATTGGCATACAGCTGTTTGGGCTTTAGGGTGGGTGGGTTTCATAACCTGGGGTTGCCAGTGAGAGTACGAACTACCCCCAGACCCCACAGACTTACCTCTGTTGGATGGTAGACTTCCAGCATACAGAAACGTCCCAGAGGAACCCCTCCTCGCTGCGATGTAGGCCTCAACCAAGCTAGCTGCCTCTTCTGCAGTTCCTGGATTTCGCTCCTTCACCCAAGTTCTTATTTCCGGGAACAACAACCGCATGTACTGCTCTAGTACCAGCGTCTCCATCACGTCCATTTTGCTGCTTGCTTCCAGTTGCACCCATTTGGAAAATACATCCTTTAGTCGAACATATAATTCCATTGGGGATTCGTCAACGGGTGTCTCTAGTGAACGAAATCTCAGCCGATATGTTTCAGAGCTTATTTCATACTTCTTGAGAATCGCTTCTTTGACTCTATCATAGTCCAAAGATAGTGTTGGTGACATTGCAACAAATGCACTCCTCGCTTTCCCTGTGAGTAGAGGAATTAAGTGAATAGCCCAGTCCCCCTTCGGCCACAAGTATACTTCTGCCATTCTTTCAAAAGTGGTTAAGTACTGCTCTATATCATCATCCTCTTGCAGCTTCGGCAACTGTGGCACCGGAGCCAATCCCCGAGAGTCTGATGCTGATTGCTCCGCAGGGGTAGCTCCATACCTGTTGCGCTCTACGTCCATCTGCATTTGCGTGACCTGATGAGTAAGTACTTTAAATTGTTGTTCTCGTCGAGCAGTTTCTCTTTCTTGTCTCTCATCTCTATCCCTCTGATGCTGCAAGAAAGTTTGAAACATACCCGCTAATGCAGTGAGGGCTGCCCCTTCTGTGGTCGGTGGAGGTCCAGTAGCCTGGTGCGCACTTTCCTCTGTAGTTCCTCTTGTTGCTTGTTGTTCATCCTCATTGTCCATGTTCACGGCCTGCTGTCCTCTTGTTTTGGGTGGCATTTCGGTCTATTTTGGCCTCTTAATCCCACTTCTGACACCATCTGTTAGCGATCGCCCTCGCGACCTGAGGCATAATAAGACCAATGCAACAGGAATTCCCAGTTGTGGTGAATTTTATTGTGTAGACAGCATAAATCCAAGAACAAAACAAAAAAAACAAAAAAAAAAAATATATATATATATATAGTTACTAGTTCTTTGTGGAAACCTTGGCACAACAGCAATCGTATGGTTTGGCTAACAAACTTTCTGGCACCCAGACTTCTATAAGGTTGCTTCCACTTCCCATAACCAACCTGACCTAAATCATGCACCAACTCTGGCAGCCATTTATAGGCTAGGCCACACCCCTGGAGTGTACCATTCTCAGGTAATATTTACTTTTTACATAGGCACTTCTTATCACCTTATGCATATAAAACAACATCCATCCATGGTTAAGTTACACAATAACACAATAGAACAATGCAAGTGATGAATTAATACATATTAACCTTGTTTTACAGGCACATTAGAAACCCCCAGTTACATCATGCCCCACATGGTTTCTCCCAATCAATCAGCACGTCCACAATGTTTAAATACTCTGTTTTTAAAACAATACAGGTTTGGTCCCTGGTGCTTCCCAAGCAGGTAAGTTCTATATGGTATAATGTGTAACCCAAACTTCAATAAAGATCTCAAATCAAACATGTGTACTGTGGTTATTGATAACTATAACTGAACAATGTTAGCGGCTAATGATAGCCAACTCATTGTACATATTCACTACACATAACAAGCAAACACACATCGTACTCTTACACATCTTAAACCCACTATACACAATACCTCAAACATTTACAAACATTGCACAAGTCTTAGTATACATGATATCGATGTCAGTAAGCAAACTGTGCTAATGCTGCAACAATATGTGTGTGTGTGTGTAAACATACAGTCCATTGATGATCATGGGGTTGCTCCATGACAGTGAGGATTCAATGAATTCATGTTCACTGGATGTTCTAATCCTGCAGTTTATGGGCAAGAGATGATCGCTTGTTTGACTCCCACAGAACACATAATGTGAGCAGCAATGCCTTAATGCCCACTTGGATCCCATATGCCTCAACTAAGGTTGCAGAGGATGTGTTTGTCTTCTTCCTCAAGCTCATGGCTGGTTGGTGTAGCCCATACAGATTTGCACAATGCTTGTGAGTGATCTGCTAAGATTATTTTTTTTTCTTTTTCAGATGACTGGAGATTTGAGAGACCTTCTAACCAGTACTTCCTTGGTGACATGATAAATTTTGAAGCATCTGTGCTTTTGTACAACCATGTTCCCATCCGTGTGTTTGTGGACAGCTGCGTGGCTACTGCAGTCCCTGATGTTGCTTCTGTCCCCAGATACTCCTTTATTGAGAATAATGGGTAAGAGATGTTACCTCATGTCTCGTAGCTTACAGATGGGTTGTGGGATTTCTAACTGGGTTCTGTTCACAGGTGCCTGGTTGATGCCAAGCTCACAGGCTCCACGTCTCGCTTTATGCCCCGGACTCAAGGTGATAAGCTAAGGTTTCAGCTAGAGGCGTTCAGGTTCCTGCAAGCAGACAGTGGGCTGGTATGCATGTCCTGTAGTTGTGCAAATCTTTTGTATAATATCCTGCCATGGTGTTTAAACGATTGTCTCTGCAGGTCTACATCACATGCACTTTGAAGGTGTCTGCAGCAACCACAAGCCCTGAACAGAAAGCTTGTTCATTCTCTGCTAATGGGTATGTTTCCTGCTAGATGAGTGTACAGGTGAATTGGTTATGTTAACTTATTTGAGGGTTTGTTTTGTCAGGTGGGTGTCCGCAGATGATTCTGACCAGGTTTGTGGCTGCTGTGACACAACGTGTAGCATCAGAAGTGGAAGTGATCAACTGCTTACAGGTATGGACTAACTCTGAGAAGTTGTTGTCATTCATGGCTTTAGTTCTCACTAATCATTTGTTCCACAGATCTACGCTGGGAAAAAGCATCTGTCGGCCCTATCAACGTTAAAGAATATGGCAATGGTCAAAAGTAACCTGAAATGTCATGTGACTTCTGGTTTTTTAATAAATATTGTTGAAATATTTGGGATTTTTTTTGTCTTGTTCAAGTACTATGTTTACATGGTTTCTGTTCAGACATATACCACAAAAAGCCTAATTCTACAGAGATACATGGGACATTTTTCTCAGGTTATTTTTGGGCTAGGCCTTTTACTACACAAGTAAGGGCTTAAAACTTAGAGGGAAGCTAGTATACAAACCCTGTTTATTGGTGCTCTTGCACCTGAGGAACCTTTTCATAGTTCCTAGAACTATTGGCAGAAGTACCTGGATTTTGGCGTATTTGTACCACAGGAACTAGGAACGATTTTAGTTCTAGGAACTAATTAGTTCCTATTTTAGAGTAGGGTCTAAACTACTAGCACGAACTATCTGTGATGTAAATGTACAGGTCCTTCTCAAAAATTTAACATATTATAAAGTTTAGTATTTTCCGTAATGTTAAATTAAACTTTCATACATTTTAGATGCATTGCAGAGCAACTAAAATATTTCAGGTCTTTTATTGTTTTAATACTGTTGATTTTGGCATACAGCTCATGAAAACTCAACATTCCTGTCTCAAAATTAGCATATCATGAGAAGGTTCCATAAATGAGCTATTAACCTAGTTGTCTGAATCAACTAATTAACTCTAAAAGACTTGCAAATGATTCCTAAAGCTTTTCAAACCTCCCAGCCTGTTTCATTACTCAAAACCACAATCATGGGTAAGAGTGCTGACCTGACTGCTGTCCAGAAGGCCATCATTGACACCCTCAAGCAAGAGGGTAAGACACAAAGAAATTTCTGAGCAAATAGGCTGTTCCCAGAGTGCTGTATCAAGGCACCTCAGTGGGAAGTCTGTGGAAAGGAAAAAGTGTGGCAAAAAACACTGCACAATGAGAAGAGGTGACCGGACCCTGAGGAAGATTGTGGAGAAGGACCAATTTCAGACCTTGAGGGACCTGCGGAAGCAGTGGACTGAGTCTGGAGTAGAAACATCCTGAGCCACTGTGCACAGGTGTGTGCAGGAAATGGGCTGCAGGTGCCGCATTCCCCAGGTCAAGCCACTTTTGAACTTAAAACAGCGGCAGAAGTGCCTGACCTGGGCTACAGAGAAGCAGCACTGGACTGTTGCTCAGTGGTTGCATGTCATAAGGAAATCCAGGTGCCAGAGTCTGGAGGAAGACTGGGGAGAAGGAAATGCCAAAATGCCTGAAGTCCAGTGTCAAGTACCCATAGTCAGTGATGGTCTGGGGTGTTGATGTTGGTCCACTGTGTTTTATCAAGGGCAGATTTGACAAAAAATCAGAGGTATATTTTTACAGACTGCTATAGAAAGAGGAGCAAATGGATCGCTAGTTAACGTATGTCCACGTTTAACGTTTACATGTTGAGCGCCACCTCGAGGACCCATGAAGTAGCGACGCTGGGATCAGGGAAATCTGTTTAGAGCACCTTATTTTATTAATAAAAATATTTCTATTTGGCGCCAACATATCGATTATTGTATCGAGCATCAAGGTGTTCCTCCTAAACTTACTACAAAGTCCAACTGCTCCTCTGGGTAGACCAGTGCGGCACCTGACAGACCCCACCTGTCCTACTCTCCGTCGTCGTCCTCTTCAGTTTCCTCCATGCTGCCGCTCCCTGTCTTCAGCTCAGGCACCGAAATGAGTGGCTTCAGTAGCGCTCAGTTTCAGACGCTCTTCTTCAAAAGAAAGGTCCCGAAGAGCGAAAGAAATGCTGATGACAGGGGTCGTCGTCATGGACAATGTCATTATCGTCATGGTGACAGACAATTCGGGAAAGACCGTGATCGCTACGGGGAAAGGGACCGCTATAGTGACCAAGATCAATGTGCTGCTTAATAAACTTTTTCTGAACTTGACTATACTTACTTTAACATTTCCAGCATGTTTTAATGAGTGCTCTGTCATGTTTCAAACACCAAGATTTTTTAAGTTCTTACTGTCTATTGAGCTTAACTTTTGTATTAATTAAGTTGTTTTAGTAGACCAGTCAGATCAGAGTCTTTCGGTGCTGACCATTATATATTGTATAGACCTAGTTCAAGAAATAAAGAAGTTTACAATGAATCCACAAACACTCTGATCAACCTAAACATAACAGTTGTAATGGGGAGAAAACATACTGTATCAATGAATAATATAATCAAATAATGTTATGATCCTGCATTCCTTTGGTCCTAAACTAAATTTCTCCATTTCAGACCCCTGTTAAGATTGCTGTTGATGTGAGGGAAGAACATTTGTTATAATCTAAACCTGAAACATACTAAACTTTATTATTCTGGATAGGCCTACTCTAGTGAGCAATTCTGTCTTTGGCCATGTTTCTGAATTAATAAAAAAAGGAAGACACAAAAAGACTTGAGTTTGTTTGTATTTCAGAGAATTAATCTTTTCATTTTGTTATTTAAAATAAGCAATCATTTGGTTTAGCTACTAATAACATGCCCTTATATGTTAATTCATTTTATTGCGCGTAGTAAAGAATAAATGACTTTCACCTGTGACAGATTGATTGAGTAAATTGGCAGGTGCAGGTGGAGCCATTGTGATTTACATCTGCATAAATGTGGATGGGAGCACCCTAAGAAGTTATTGAAACAAGCTTAGCAATAATGGGGTTTTGGCAGGTTGGATTTGGATTGGTGTTTATCCTTGCACTTGGCTTTTCTGAAGCACAATGGAGAGCAAGAGCAGCACACAATCGGAGTCCAACTGGGTTTAGGCCTAGAACATTAGCTCAAGCTCCTCAACAGGCTGATTCATTTCAGACATATGCACCACAAAGATTTCCTGCTCCGGTCCCTGTCCAGACACAAGTCAGAACTGACTCTGGAAAGTCTTCTCAAGATCTCATGGGTGTTCAATTAAAGGAGCTGTTGCAGGGTCCAATGGCGAAACTGACGTGGAGTTTTCCAAGTCTACCAGAGGAACCACGACAGCCAGACGTTCCTTTTGAGTTGCCTAATCCTGTCCCTGCCAACAGTGTAGCTGCTCAGTGTGGAGAAAACTCTGTATATGTGGAAGTGAAGAAGGACTTCTTTGGGACTGGACACTCGCTGTTGTCCTCTGGTTTCACACTGGGAGGCTGTGCTGCAACTGGAGAGGATTCTTCTGCTCAAGTGCTGATCTTTGAGTCTGAACTGCATGGATGTAGCAGCACATCAATGGTAAAGTTCTGTTGTGACAATCATAGGTATTCTGAACCGTCCATGTGACTGTTCTGTGAACCTTTCTGTTTAGGTGACTGAGGATGAGCTTGTCTATAGGTTCAACATTATCTACACCCCACAAGAGGCTGGTGTTCCTATTGTCAGGAGTAGTAGTGCAGTGGTTGGTATCGAGTGTCACTATCCAAGGTGAGGATTCAATGAATTCATGTTCACTGGATGTTCTAATCCTGCAGTTTATGGGCAAGAGATGATCGCTTGTTTGACTCCCACAGAACACATAATGTGAGCAGTAATGCCTTAATGCCCACTTGGATCCCATATGCCTCAACTAAGGTTGCAGAGGATGTGTTTGTCTTCTTCCTCAAGCTCATGACTGGTTGGTGTAGCCCATACAGATTTGCACAATGCTTGTGAGTGATCTGCTAAGATTATTTTTTTTTTCTTTTTCAGATGACTGGAGATTTGAGAGACCTTCTAACCAGTACTTTCTTGGTGACATGATAAATCTTGAAGCATCTGTGCTTTTGTACAACCATGTTCCCATCCGTGTGTTTGTGGACAGCTGCGTGGCTACTGCAGTCCCTGATGTTGCTTCTGTCCCCAGATACTCCTTTATTGAGAATAATGGGTAAGAGATGTTACCTCATGTCTCGTAGCTTACAGATGGGTTGTGGGATTTCTAACTGGGTTCTGTTCACAGGTGCCTGGTTGATGCCAAGCTCACAGGCTCCACGTCTCGCTTTATGCCCCGGACTCAAGGTGATAAGCTAAGGTTTCAGCTAGAGGCGTTCAGGTTCCTGCAAGCAGACAGTGGGCTGGTATGCATGTCCTGTAGTTGTGCAAATCTTTTGTATAATATCCTGCCATGGTGTTTAAACGATTGTCTCTGCAGGTCTACATCACATGCACTTTGAAGGTGGCTGCAGCAACCACAAGCCCTGAACAGAAAGCTTGTTCATTCTCTGCTAATGGGTATGTTTCCTGCTAGATGAGTGTACAGGTGAATTGGTTATGTTAACTTATTTGAGGGTTTGTTTTGTCAGGTGGGTGTCCGCAGATGATTCTGACCAGGTTTGTGGCTGCTGTGACACAACGTGTAGCATCAGAAGTGGAAGTGATCAACTGCTTACAGGTATGGACTAACTCTGAGAAGTTGTTGTCATTCATGGCTTTAGTTCTCACTAATCATTTGTTCCACAGATCTACGCTGGGAAAAAGCATCTGTCGGCCCTATCAACGTTAAAGAATATGGCAATGGTCAAAAGTAACTTGAAATGTCATGTGACTTCTGGTGTTTTTAATAAATATTGTTGAAGTATTTGGGATTTTTTTTTTGTCTTGTTCAAGTACTATATTTATCCAGTTTACATGGTTTCTGTTCAGACATATACCACAAAAAGCCTTATTCTACAGAGCTACATGGGACATTTTTCTCAGGTCATTTTTGGGCTAGGCCTTTTACTACACAAGTAAGGGCTTAAAACTTAGAGGGAAGCTAGTATACAAACCCTGTTTATTGGTGCTCTTGCACCTGAGGAACCTTCTCATAGTTCCTAGAACTATTGGCAGAAGTACCTGGATTTTGGTGTATTTGTACCACAGGAACTAGGAACGATTTTAGTTCTAGGAACTAATTAGTTCCTATTTTAGAGTAGGGTCTAAACTAGCACGAACTATCTGTGATGTAAATGTACAGGTCCTTCTCAAAAATTTAACATATTATAAAGTTTAATATTTTCCGTAATGTTAAATTAAACTTTCATACATTTTAGATGCATTGCAGAGCAACTGAAATATTTCAGGTCTTTTATTGTTTTAATACTGTTGATTTTGGCATACAGCTCATGAAAACTCAACATTCCTGTCTCAAAATTAGCATATCATGAGAAGGTTCCTTAAATGAGCTATTAACCTAGTTGTCTGAATCAACTAATTAACTCTAAAAGACTTGCAATTGATTCCTAAAGCTTTTAAAACCTCCCAGCCTGTTTCATTACTCAAAACCACAATCATGGGTAAGAGTGCTGACCTGACTGCTGTCCAGAAGGCCATCATTGACACCCTCAAGCAAGAGGGTAAGACACAAAGAAATTTCTGAGCAAATAGGCTGTTCCCAGAGTGCTGTATCAAGGCACCTCAGTGGGAAGTCTGTGGAAAGGAAAAAGTGTGGCAAAAAAACGCTGCACAATGAGAAGAGGTGACCGGACCCTGAGGAAGATTGTGGAGAAGGACCAATTCCAGACCTTGAGGGACCTGCGGAAGCAGTGGACTGAGTCTGGAGTAGAAACATCCTGAGCCACTGTGCACAGGTGTGTGCAGGAAATGGGCTGCAGGTGCCGCATTCCCCAGGTCAAGCCACTTTTGAACTTAAAACAGCGGCAGAAGTGCCTGACCTGGGCTACAGAGAAGCAGCACTGGACTGTTGCTCAGTGGTTGCATGTCATAAGGAAATCCAGGTGCCAGAGTCTGGAGGAAGACTGGGGAGAAGGAAATGCCAAAATGCCTGAAATCCAGTGTCAAGTACCCATAGTCAGTGATGGTCTGGGGTGTTGATGTTGGTCCACTGTGTTTTATCAAGGGCAGATTTGACAAAAAATCAGAGGTATATTTTTACAGACTGCTATAGAAAGAGGAGCAAATGGATCGCTAGTTAACGTATGTCCACGTTTAACGTTTACATGTTGAGCGCCACCTCGAGGACCCATGAAGTAGCGACGCTGGGATCAGGGAAATCTGTTTAGAGCACCTTATTTTATTAATAAAAATATTTCTATTTGGCGCCAACATATCGATTATTGTATCGAGCATCAAGGTGTTCCTCCTAAACTTACTACAAAGTCCAACTGCTCCTCTTGGTAGACCAGTGCGGCACCTGACAGACCCCACCTGTCCTACCCTCCGTCGTCGTCCTCTTCAGTTTCCTCCATGCTGCCGCTCCCTGTCTTCAGCTCAGGCACCGAAATGAGTGGCTTCAGTAGCGCTCAGTTTCAGACGCTCTTCTTCAAAAGAAAGGTCCCGAAGAGCGAAAGAAATGCTGATGACAGGGGTCGTCGTCATGGACAATGTCATTATCGTCATGGTGACGGACAATTCGGGAAAGACCGTGATCGCTACGGGGAAAGGGAGCGCTATAGTGACCAAGATCAATGTGCTGCTTAATAAACTTTTTCTGAACTTGACTATACTTACTTTAACATTTCCAGCATGTTTTAATGAGTGCTCTGTCATGTTTCAAACACCAACATTTTTTAAGTTCTTACTGTCTATTGAGCTTAACTTTTGTATTAATTAAGTTGTTTTGTAGACCAGTCAGATCAGAGTCTTTCGGTGCTGACCATTATATATTGTATAGACCTAGTTCAAGAAATAAAGAAGTTTACAATGAATCCACAAACACTCTGATCAACCTAAACATAACAGTTGTAATGGGGAGAAAACATACTGTATCAATGAATAATATAATCAAATAATGTTATGATCCTGCATTCCTTTGGTCCTAAACTAAATTTCTCCATTTCAGACCCCTGTTAAGATTGCTGTTGATGTGAGGGAAGAACATTTGTTATAATCTAAACCTGAAACATACTAAACTTTATTATTCTGGATAGGCCTACTCTAGTGAGCAATTCTGTCTTTGGCCATGTTTCTGAATTAATAAAAAAAGGAAGACACAAAAAGACTTGAGTTTGTTTGTATTTCAGAAAATTAATCTTTTCATTTTGTTATTTAAAATAAGCAATCATTTGGTTTAGCTACTAATAACATGCCCTTATATGTTAATTCATTTTATTCCGCGTAGTAAAGAATAAATGACTTTCACCTGTGACAGATTGATTGGGTAAATTGGCAGGTGCAGGTGGAGCCATTGTGATTTACATCTGCATAAATGTGGATGGGAGCACCCTAAGAAGTTATTGAAACAAGCTTAGCAATAATGGGGTTTTGGCAGGTTGGATTTGGATTGGTGTTTATCCTTGCACTTGGCTTTTCTGAAGCACAATGGCGAGCAAGAGCAGCACACAATCGGAGTCCAACTGGGTTTAGGCCTAGAACATTAGCTCAAGCTCCTCAACAGGCTGATTCATTTCAGACATATGCACCACAAAGATTTCCTGCTCCGGTCCCTGTCCAGACACAAGTCAGAACTGACTCTGGAAAGTCTTCTCAAGATCTCATGGGTGTTCAATTAAAGGAGCTGTTGCAGGGTCCAATGGCGAAACTGACGTGGAGCTTTCCAAGTCTACCAGAGGAACCACGACAGCCAGACGTTCCTTTTGAGTTGCCTAATCCTGTCCCTGCCAACAGTGTAGCTGCTCAGTGTGGAGAAAACTCTGTATATGTGGAAGTGAAGAAGGACTTCTTTGGGACTGGACACTCACTGTTGTCCTCTGGTTTCACACTGGGAGGCTGTGCTGCAACTGGAGAGGATTCTTCTGCTCAAGTGCTGATCTTTGAGTCTGATCTGCATGGATGTAGCAGCACATCAATGGTAAAGTTCTGTTGTGACAATCATAGGTATTCTGAACCGTCCATGTGACTGTTCTGTGAACCTTTCTGTTTAGGTGACTGAGGATGAGCTTGTCTATAGGTTCAACATTATCTACACCCCACAAGAGGCTGGGGTTCCTATTGTCAGGAGTAGTAGTGCAGTGGTTGGTATCGAGTGTCACTATCCAAGGTGAGGATTCAATGAATTCATGTTCACTGGATGTTCTAATCCTGCAGTTTATGGGCAAGAGATGATCGCTTGTTTGACTCCCACAGAACACATAATGTGAGCAGCAATGCCTTAATGCCCACTTGGATCCCATATGCCTCAACTAAGGTTGCAGAGGATGTGTTTGTCTTCTTCCTCAAGCTCATGACTGGTTGGTGTAGGCCATACAGATTTGCACAATGCTTGTGAGTGATCTGCTAAGATTTTTTTTTTTCTTTTTCAGATGACTGGAGATTTGAGAGACCTTCTAACCAGTACTTCCTTGGTGACATGATAAATCTTGAAGCATCTGTGCTTTTGTACAACCATGTTCCCATCCGTGTGTTTGTGGACAGCTGCGTGGCTACTGCAGTCCCTGATGTTGCTTCTGTCCCCAGATACTCCTTTATTGAGAATAATGGGTAAGAGATGTTACCTCATGTCTCGTAGCTTACAGATGGGTTGTGGGATTTCTAACTGGGTTCTGTTCACAGGTGCCTGGTTGATGCCAAGCTCACAGGCTCCACGTCTCGCTTTATGCCCCGGACTCAAGGTGATAAGCTAAGGTTTCAGCTAGAGGCGTTCAGGTTCCTGCAAGCAGACAGTGGGCTGGTATGCATGTCCTGTAGTTGTGCAAATCTTTTGTATAATATCCTGCCATGGTGTTTGAACGATTGTCTCTGCAGGTCTACATCACATGCACTTTGAAGGTGTCTGCAGCAACCACAAGCCCTGAACAGAAAGCTTGTTCATTCTCTGCTAATGGGTATGTTTCCTGCTAGATGAGTGTACAGGTGAATTGGTTATGTTAACTTATTTGAGGGTTTGTTTTGTCAGGTGGGTGTCCGCAGATGATTCTGACCAGGTTTGTGGCTGCTGTGACACAACGTGTAGCATCAGAAGTGGAAGTGATCAACTGCTTACAGGTATGGACTAACTCTGAGAAGTTGTTGTCATTCATGGCTTTAGTTCTCACTAATCATTTGTTCCACAGATCTACGCTGGGAAAAAGCATCTGTCGGCCCTATCAACGTTAAAGAATATGGCAATGGTCAAAAGTAACTTGAAATGTCATGTGACTTCTGGTGTTTTTAATAAATATTGTTGAAGTATTTGGGATTTTTTTTTGTCTTGTTCAAGTACTATATTTATCCAGTTTACATGGTTTCTGTTCAGACATATACCACAAAAAGCCTTATTCTACAGAGCTACATGGGACATTTTTCTCAGGTCATTTTTGGGCTAGGCCTTTTACTACACAAGTAAGGGCTTAAAACTTAGAGGGAAGCTAGTATACAAACCCTGTTTATTGGTGCTCTTGCACCTGAGGAACCTTCTCATAGTTCCTAGAACTATTGGCAGAAGTACCTGGATTTTGGCGTATTTGTACCACAGGAACTAGGAACGATTTTAGTTCTAGGAACTAATTAGTTCCTATTTTAGAGTAGGGTCTAAACTAGCACGAACTATCTGTGATGTAAATGTACAGGTCCTTCTCAAAATTTTAACATATTATAAAGTTTAGTATTTTCCGTAATGTTAAATTAAACTTTCATACATTTTAGATGCATTGCAGAGCAACTGAAATATTTCAGGTCTTTTATTGTTTTAATACTGTTGATTTTGGCATACAGCTCATGAAAACTCAACATTCCTGTCTCAAAATTAGCATATCATGAGAAGGTTCCTTAAATGAGCTATTAACCTAGTTGTCTGAATCAACTAATTAACTCTAAAAGACTTGCAATTGATTCCTAAAGCTTTTAAAACCTCCCAGTCTGTTTCATTACTCAAAACCACAATCATGGGTAAGAGTGCTGACCTGACTGCTGTCCAGAAGGCCATCATTGACACCCTCAAGCAAGAGGGTAAGACACAAAGAAATTTCTGAGCAAATAGGCTGTTCCCAGAGTGCTGTATCAAGGCACCTCAGTGGGAAGTCTGTGGAAAGGAAAAAGTGTGGCAAAAAAACGCTGCACAATGAGAAGAGGTGACCGGACCCTGAGGAAGATTGTGGAGAAGGACCAATTCCAGACCTTGAGGGACCTGCGGAAGCAGTGGACTGAGTCTGGAGTAGAAACATCCTGAGCCACTGTGCACAGGTGTGTGCAGGAAATGGGCTGCAGGTGCCGCATTCCCCAGGTCAAGCCACTTTTGAACTTAAAACAGCGGCAGAAGTGCCTGACCTGGGCTACAGAGAAGCAGCACTGGACTGTTGCTCAGTGGTTGCATGTCATAAGGAAATCCAGGTGCCAGAGTCTGGAGGAAGACTGGGGAGAAGGAAATGCCAAAATGCCTGAAGTCCAGTGTCAAGTACCCATAGTCAGTGATGGTCTGGGGTGTTGATGTTGGTCCACTGTGTTTTATCAAGGGCAGATTTGACAAAAAATCAGAGGTATATTTTTACAGACTGCTATAGAAAGAGGAGCAAATGGATCGCTAGTTAACGTATGTCCACGTTTAACGTTTACATGTTGAGCGCCACCTCGAGGACCCATGAAGTAGCGACGCTGGGAGCAGGGAAATCTGTTTAGAGCACCTTATTTTATTAATAAAAATATTTCTATTTGGCGCCAACATATCGATTATTGTATCGAGCATCAAGGTGTTCCTCCTAAACTTACTACAAAGTCCAACTGCTCCTCTGGGTAGACCAGTGCGGCACCTGACAGACCCCACCTGTCCTACTCTCCGTCGTCGTCCTCTTCAGTTTCCTCCATGCTGCCGCTCCCTGTCTTCAGCTCAGGCACCGAAATGAGTGGCTTCAGTAGCGCTCAGTTTCAGACGCTCTTCTTCAAAAGAAAGGTCCCGAAGAGCGAAAGAAATGCTGATGACAGGGGTCGTCGTCATGGACAATGTCATTATCGTCATGGTGACGGACAATTCGGGAAAGACCGTGATCGCTACGGGGAAAGGGACCGTTATAGTGACCAAGATCAATGTGCTGCTTAATAAACTTTTTCTGAACTTGACTATACTTACTTTAACATTTCCAGCATGTTTTAATGAGTGCTCTGTCATGTTTCAAACACCAACATTTTTTAAGTTCTTACTGTCTATTGAGCTTAACTTTTGTATTAATTAAGTTGTTTTAGTAGACCAGTCAGATCAGAGTCTTTCGGTGCTGACCATTATATATTGTATAGACCTAGTTCAAGAAATAAAGAAGTTTACAATGAATCCACAAACACTCTGATCAACCTAAACATAACAGTTGTAATGGGGAGAAAACATACTGTATCAATGAATAATATAATCAAATAATGTTATGATCCTGCATTCCTTTGGTCCTAAACTAAATTTCTCCATTTCAGACCCCTGTTAAGATTGCTGTTGATGTGAGGGAAGAACATTTGTTATAATCTAAACCTGAAACATACTAAACTTTATTATTCTGGATAGGCCTACTCTAGTGAGCAATTCTGTCTTTGGCCATGTTTCTGAATTAATAAAAAAAGGAAGACACAAAAAGACTTGAGTTTGTTTGTATTTCAGAGAATTAATCTTTTCATTTTGTTATTTAAAATAAGCAACCATTTGGTTTAGCTACTAATAACATGCCCTTATATGTTAATTCATTTTATTCCGCGTAGTAAAGAATAAATGCCTTTCACCTGTGACAGATTGATTGAGTAAATTGGCAGGTGCAGGTGGAGCCATTGTGATTTACATCTGCATAAATGTGGATGGGAGCACCCTAAGAAGTTATTGAAACAAGCTTAGCAATAATGGGGTTTTGGCAGGTTGGATTTGGATTGGTGTTTATCCTTGCACTTGGCTTTTCTGAAGCACAATGGAGAGCAAGAGCAGCACACAATCGGAGTCCAACTGGGTTTAGGCCTAGAACATTAGCTCAAGCTCCTCAACAGGCTGATTCATTTCAGACATATGCACCACAAAGATTTCCTGCTCCGGTCCCTGTCCAGACACAAGTCAGAACTGACTCTGGAAAGTCTTCTCAAGATCTCATGGGTGTTCAATTAAAGGAGCTGTTGCAGGGTCCAATGGCGAAACTGACGTGGAGCTTTCCAAGTCTACCAGAGGAACCACGACAGCCAGACGTTCCTTTTGAGTTGCCTAATCCTTTCCCTGCCAACAGTGTAGCTGCTCAGTGTGGAGAAAACTCTGTATATGTGGAAGTGAAGAAGGACTTCTTTGGGACTGGACACCCACTGTTGTCCTCTGGTTTCACACTGGGAGGCTGTGCTGCAACTGGAGAGGATTCTTCTGCTCAAGTGCTGATCTTTGAGTCTGATCTGCATGGATGTAGCAGCACATCAATGGTAAAGTTCTGTTGTGACAATCATAGGTATTCTGAACCGTCCATGTGACTGTTCTGTGAACCTTTCTGTTTAGGTGACTGAGGATGAGCTTGTCTATAGGTTCAACATTATCTACACCCCACAAGAGGCTGGGGTTCCTATTGTCAGGAGTAGTAGTGCAGTGGTTGGTATCGAGTGTCACTATCCAAGGTGAGGATTCAATGAATTCA
Source organism: Cyprinella venusta (assembly GCA_038021265.1). Lineage (NCBI taxonomy): Eukaryota > Metazoa > Chordata > Actinopteri > Cypriniformes > Leuciscidae > Cyprinella > Cyprinella venusta. The sequence continues at coordinate 48,835,197 of CM075863.1, read as the reverse complement.
TGTTCACTGGATGTTCTAATCCTGCAGTTTATGGGCAAGAGATGATCGCTTGTTTGACTCCCACAGAACACATAATGTGAGCAGCAATGCCTTAATGCCCACTTGGATCCCATATGCCTCAACTAAGGTTGCAGAGGATGTGTTTGTCTTCTTCCTCAAGCTCATGACTGGTTGGTGTAGCCCATACAGATTTGCACAATGCTTGTGAGTGATCTGCTAAGATTATTTTTTTTTTCTTTTTCAGATGACTGGAGATTTGAGAGACCTTCTAACCAGTACTTCCTTGGTGACATGATAAATCTTGAAGCATCTGTGCTTTTGTACAACCATGTTCCCATCCGTGTGTTTGTGGACAGCTGTGTGGCTACTGCAGTCCCTGATGTTGCTTCTGTCCCCAGATACTCCTTTATTGAGAATAATGGGTAAGAGATGTTACCTCATGTCTCGTTGCTTACAGATGGGTTGTGGGATTTCTAACTGGGTTCTGTTCACAGGTGCCTGGTTGATGCCAAGCTCACAGGCTCCACGTCTCGCTTTATGCCCCGGACTCAAGGTGATAAGCTAAGGTTTCAGCTAGAGGCGTTCAGGTTCCTGCAAGCAGACAGTGGGCTGGTATGCATGTCCTGTAGTTGTGCAAATCTTTTGTATAATATCCTGCCATGGTGTTTGAACGATTGTCTCTGCAGGTCTACATCACATGCACTTTGAAGGTGTCTGCAGCAACCACAAGCCCTGAACAGAAAGCTTGTTCATTCTCTGCTAATGGGTATGTTTCCTGCTAGATGAGTGTACAGGTGAATTGGTTATGTTAACTTATTTGAGGGTTTGTTTTGTCAGGTGGGTGTCCGCAGATGATTCTGACCAGGTTTGTGGCTGCTGTGACACAACGTGTAGCATCAGAAGTGGAAGTGATCAACTGCTTACAGGTATGGACTAACTCTGAGAAGTTGTTGTCATTCATGGCTTTAGTTCTCACTAATCATTTGTTCCACAGATCTACGCTGGGAAAAAGCATCTGTCGGCCCTATCAACGTTAAAGAATATGGCAATGGTCAAAAGTAACTTGAAATGTCATGTGACTTCTGGTGTTTTTAATAAATATTGTTGAAATATTTGGGGTTATCTTGTTCAAGTACTATATTTATCCAGTTTACATGGTTTCTGTTCAGACATATACCACAAAAAGCCTAATTCTACAGAGCTACATGGGACATTTTTCTCAGGTCATTTTTGGGCTAGGCCTTTTACTACACAAGTAAGGGCTTAAAACTTAGAGGGAAGCTAGTATACAAACCCTGTTTATTGGTGCTCTTGCACCTGAGGAACCTTCTCATAGTTCCTAGAACTATTGGCAGAAGTACCTGGATTTTGGCGTATTTGTACCACAGGAACTAGGAACGATTTTAGTTCTAGGAACTAATTAGTTCCTATTTTAGAGTAGGGTCTAAACTAGCACGAACTATCTGTGATGTAAATGTACAGGTCCTTCTCAAAAATTTAACATATTATAAAGTTTAGTATTTTCCGTAATGTTAAATTAAACTTTCATACATTTTAGATGCATTGCAGAGCAACTGAAATATTTCAGGTCTTTTATTGTTTTAATACTGTTGATTTTGGCATACAGCTCATGAAAACTCAACATTCCTGTCTCAAAATTAGCATATCATGAGTAGGTTCCTTAAATGAGCTATTAACCTAGTTGTCTGAATCAACTAATTAACTCTAAAAGACTTGCAATTGATTCCTAAAGCTTTTAAAACCTCCCAGCCTGTTTCATTACTCAAAACCACAATCATGGGTAAGAGTGCTGACCTGACTGCTGTCCAGAAGGCCATCATTGACACCCTCAAGCAAGAGGGTAAGACACAAAGAAATTTCTGAGCAAATAGGCTGTTCCCAGAGTGCTGTATCAAGGCACCTCAGTGGGAAGTCTGTGGAAAGGAAAAAGTGTGGCAAAAAAAACGCTGCACAATGAGAAGAGGTGACCGGACCCTGAGGAAGATTGTGGAGAAGGACCAATTCCAGACCTTGAGGGACCTGCGGAAGCAGTGGACTGAGTCTGGAGTAGAAACATCCTGAGCCACTGTGCACAGGTGTGTGCAGGAAATTGGCTGCAGGTGCCGCATTCCCCAGGTCAAGCCACTTTTGAACTTAAAACAGCGGCAGAAGTGCCTGACCTGGGCTACAGAGAAGCAGCACTGGACTGTTGCTCAGTGGTTGCATGTCATAAGGAAATCCAGGTGCCAGAGTCTGGAGGAAGACTGGGGAGAAGGAAATGCCAAAATGCCTGAAGTCCAGTGTCAAGTACCCATAGTCAGTGATGGTCTGGGGTGTTGATGTTGGTCCACTGTGTTTGATCAAGGGCAGATTTGACAAAAAATCAGAGGTATATTTTTACAGACTGCTATAGAAAGAGGAGCAAATGGATCGCTAGTTAACGTATGTCCACGTTTAACGTTTACATGTTGAGCGCCACCTCGAGGACCCATGAAGTAGCGACGCTGGGAGCAGGGAAATCTGTTTAGAGCACCTTATTTTATTAATAAAAATATTTCTATTTGGCGCCAACATATCGATTATTGTATCGAGCATCAAGGTGTTCCTCCTAAACTTACTACAAAGTCCAACTGCTCCTCTGGGTAGACCAGTGCGGCACCTGACAGACCCCACCTGTCCTACTCTCCGTCGTCGTCCTCTTCAGTTTCCTCCATGCTGCCGCTCCCTGTCTTCAGCTCAGGCACCGAAATGAGTGGCTTCAGTAGCGCTCAGTTTCAGACGCTCTTCTTCAAAAGAAAGGTCCCGAAGAGCGAAAGAAATGCTGATGACAGGGGTCGTCGTCATGGACAATGTCATTATCGTCATGGTGACGGACAATTCGGGAGAGACCGTGATCGCTACGGGGAAAGGGACCGCTATAGTGACCAAGATCAATGTGCTGCTTAATAAACTTTTTCTGAATTTGACTATACTTACTTTAACATTTCCAGCATGTTTTAATGAGTGCTCTGTCATGTTTCAAACACCAACATTTTTTAAGTTCTTACTGTCTATTGAGCTTAACTTTTGTATTAATTAAGTTGTTTTAGTAGACCAGTCAGATCAGAGTCTTTCGGTGCTGACCATTATATATTGTATAGACCTAGTTCAAGAAATAAAGAAGTTTACAATGAATCCACAAACACTCTGATCAACCTAAACATAACAGTTGTAATGGGGAGAAAACATACTGTATCAATGAATAATATAATCAAATAATGTTATGATCCTGCATTCCTTTGGTCCTAAACTAAATTTCTCCATTTCAGACCCCTGTTAAGATTGCTGTTGATGTGAGGGAAGAACGTTTGTTATAATCTAAACCTGAAACATACTAAACTTTATTATTCTGGATAGGCCTACTCTAGTGAGCAATTCTGTCTTTGGCCATGTTTCTGAATTAATAAAAAAAGGAAGACACAAAAAGACTTGAGTTTGTTTGTATTTCAGAGAATTAATCTTTTCATTTTGTTATTTAAAATAAGCAATCATTTGGTTTAGCTACTAATAACATGCCCTTATATGTTAATTCATTTTATTCCGCGTAGTAAAGAATAAATGACTTTCACCTGTGACAGATTGATTGAGTAAATTGGCAGGTGCAGGTGGAGCCATTGTGATTTACATCTGCATAAATGTGGATGGGAGCACCCTAAGAAGTTATTGAAACAAGCTTAGCAATAATGGGGTTTTGGCAGGTTGGATTTGAATTGGTGTTTATCCTTGCACTTGGCTTTTCTGAAGCACAATGGAGAGCAAGAGCAGCACACAATCGGAGTCCAACTGGGTTTAGGCCTAGAACATTAGCTCAAGCTCCTCAACAGGCTGATTCATTTCAGACATATGCACCACAAAGATTTCCTGCTCCGGTCCCTGTCCAGACACAAGTCAGAACTGACTCTGGAAAGTCTTCTCAAGATCTCATGGGTGTTCAATTAAAGGAGCTGTTGCAGGGTCCAATGGCGAAACTGACGTGGAGCTTTCCAAGTCTACCAGAGGAACCACGACAGCCAGACGTTCCTTTTGAGTTGCCTAATCCTGTCCCTGCCAACAGTGTAGCTGCTCAGTGTGGAGAAAACTCTGTATATGTGGAAGTGAAGAAGGACTTCTTTGGGACTGGACACTCACTGTTGTCCTCTGGTTTCACACTGGGAGGCTGTGCTGCAACTGGAGAGGATTCTTCTGCTCAAGTGCTGATCTTTGAGTCTGATCTGCATGGATGTAGCAGCACATCAATGGTAAAGTTCTGTTGTGACAATCATAGGTATTCTGAACCGTCCATGTGACTGTTCTGTGAACCTTTCTGTTTAGGTGACTGAGGATGAGCTTGTCTATAGGTTCAACATTATCTACACCCCACAAGAGGCTGGGGTTCCTATTGTCAGGAGTAGTAGTGCAGTGGTTGGTATCGAGTGTCACTACCCAAGGTGAGGATTCAATGAATTCATGTTCACTGGATGTTCTAATCCTGCAGTTTATGGGCAGGAGATGATCGCTTGTTTGACTCCCACAGAACACATAATGTGAGCAGCAATGCCTTAATGCCCACTTGGATCCCATATGCCTCAACTAAGGTTGCAGAGGATGTGTTTGTCTTCTTCCTCAAGCTCATGACTGGTTGGTGTAGCCCATACAGATTTGCACAATGCTTGTGAGTGATCTGCTAAGATTATTATTTTTTTTTCTTTTTCAGATGACTGGAGATTTGAGAGACCTTCTAACCAGTACTTCCTTGGTGACATGATAAATCTTGAAGCATCTGTGCTTTTGTACAACCATGTTCCCATCCGTGTGTTTGTGGACAGCTGCGTGGCTACTGCAGTCCCTGATGTTGCTTCTGTCCCCAGATACTCCTTTATTGAGAATAATGGGTAAGAGATGTTACCTCATGTCTCGTAGCTTACAGATGGGTTGTGGGATTTCTAACTGGGTTCTGTTCACAGGTGCCTGGTTGATGCCAAGCTCACAGGCTCCACGTCTCGCTTTATGCCCCGGACTCAAGGTGATAAGCTAAGGTTTCAGCTAGAGGCGTTCAGGTTCCTGCAAGCAGACAGTGGGCTGGTATGCATGTCCTGTAGTTGTGCAAATCTTTTGTATAATATCCTGCCATGGTGTTTAAACGATTGTCTCTGCAGGTCTACATCACATGCACTTTGAAGGTGGCTGCAGCAACCACAAGCCCTGAACAGAAAGCTTGTTCATTCTCTGCTAATGGGTATGTTTCCTGCTAGATGAGTGTACAGGTGAATTGGTTATGTTAACTTATTTGAGGGTTTGTTTTGTCAGGTGGGTGTCCGCAGATGATTCTGACCAGGTTTGTGGCTGCTGTGACACAACGTGTAGCATCAGAAGTGGAAGTGATCAACTGCTTACAGGTATGGACTAACTCTGAGAAGTTGTTGTCATTCATGGCTTTAGTTCTCACTAATCATTTGTTCCACAGATCTACGCTGGGAAAAAGCATCTGTCGGCCCCATCAACGTTAAAGAATATGGCAATGGTCAAAAGTAACTTGAAATGTCATGTGACTTCTGGTGTTTTTAATAAATATTGTTGAAGTATTTGGGATTTTTTTTGTCTTGTTCAAGTACTATATTTATCCAGTTTACATGGTTTCTGTTCAGACATATACCACAAAAAGCCTTATTCTACAGAGCTACATGGGACATTTTTCTCAGGTCATTTTTGGGCTAGGCCTTTTACTACACAAGTAAGGGCTTAAAACTTAGAGGGAAGCTAGTATACAAACCCTGTTTATTGGTGCTCTTGCACCTGAGGAACCTTCTCATAGTTCCTAGAACTATTGGCAGAAGTACCTGGATTTTGGCGTATTTGTACCACAGGAACTAGGAACGATTTTAGTTCTAGGAACTAATTAGTTCCTATTTTAGAGTAGGGTCTAAACTAGCACGAACTATCTGTGATGTAAATGTACAGGTCCTTCTCAAAAATTTGACATATTATAAAGTTTAGTATTTTCCATAATGTTAAATTAAACTTTCATACATTTTATATGCATTGCAGAGCAACTGAAATATTTCAGGTCTTTTATTGTTTCAATACTGTTGATTTTGGCATACAGCTCATGAAAACTCAACATTCCTGTCTCAAAATTAGCATATCATGAGAAGGTTCCTTAAATGAGCTATTAACCTAGTTGTCTGAATCAACTAATTACCTCTAAAAGACTTGCAATTGATTCCTAAAGCTTTTAAAACCTCCCAGCCTGTTTCATTACTCAAAACCACAATCATGGGTAAGAGTGCTGACCTGACTGCTGTCCAGAAGGCCATCATTGACACCCTCAAGCAAGAGGGTAAAACACAAAGAAATTTCTGAGCAAATAGGCTGTTCCCAGAGTGCTGTATCAAGGCACCTCAGTGGGAAGTCTGTGGAAAGGAAAAAGTGTGGCAAAAAAACGCTGCACAATGAGAAGAGGTGACCGGACCCTGAGGAAGATTGTGGAGAGGAACCAATTCCAGACCTTGAGGGACCTGCGGAAGCAGTGGACTGAGTCTGGAGTAGAAACATCCTGAGCCACTGTGCACAGGTGTGTGCAGGAAATGGGCTGTAGGTGCCGCATTCCCCAGGTCAAGCCACTTTTGAACTTAAAACAGCGGCAGAAGTGCCTGACCTGGGCTACAGAGAAGCAGCACTGGACTGTTGCTCAGTGGTTGCATGTCATAAGGAAATCCAGGTGCCAGAGTCTGGAGGAAGACTGGGGAGAAGGAAATGCCAAAATGCCTGAAGTCCAGTGTCAAGTACCCATAGTCAGTGATGGTCTGGGGTGTTGATGTTGGTCCACTGTGTTTTATCAAGGGCAGATTTGACAAAAAATCAGAGGTATATTTTTACAGACTGCTATAGAAAGAGGAGCAAATGGATCGCTAGTTAACGTATGTCCACGTTTAACGTTTACATGTTGAGCGCCACCTCGAGGACCCATGAAGTAGCGACGCTGGGAGCAGGGAAATCTGTTTAGAGCACCTTATTTTATTAATAAAAATATTTCTATTTGGCGCCAACATATCGATTATTGTATCGAGCATCAAGGTGTTCCTCCTAAACTTACTACAAAGTCCAACTGCTCCTCTGGGTAGACCAGTGCGGCACCTGACAGACCCCACCTGTCCTACTCTCCGTCGTCGTCCTCTTCAGTTTCCTCCATGCTGCCGCTCCCTGTCTTCAGCTCAGGCACCGAAATGAGTGGCTTCAGTAGCGCTCAGTTTCAGACGCTCTTCTTCAAAAGAAAGGTCCCGAAGAGCGAAAGAAATGCTGATGACAGGGGTCGTCGTCATGGACAATGTCATTATCGTCATGGTGACGGACAATTCGGGAGAGACCGTGATCGCTACGGGGAAAGGGACCGCTATAGTGACCAAGATCAATGTGCTGCTTAATAAACTTTTTCTGAACTTGACTATACTTACTTTAACATTTCCAGCATGTTTTAATGAGTGCTCTGTCATGTTTCAAACACCAACATTTTTTAAGTTCTTACTGTCTATTGAGCTTAACTTTTGTATTAATTAAGTTGTTTTAGTAGACCAGTCAGATCAGAGTCTTTCGGTGCTGACCATTATATATTGTATAGACCTAGTTCAAGAAATAAAGAAGTTTACAATGAATCCACAAACACTCTGATCAACCTAAACATAACAGTTGTAATGGGGAGAAAACATACTGTATCAATGAATAATATAATCAAATAATGTTATGATCCTGCATTCCTTTGGTCCTAAACTAAATTTCTCCATTTCAGACCCCTGTTAAGATTGCTGTTGATGTGAGGGAAGAACATTTGTTATAATCTAAACCTGAAACATACTAAACTTTATTATTCTGGATAGGTCTACTCTAGTGAGCAATTCTGTCTTTGGCCATGTTTCTGAATTAATAAAAAAAGGAAGACACAAAAAGACTTGAGTTTGTTTGTATTTCAGAGAATTAATCTTTTCATTTTGTTATTTAAAATAAGCAATCATTTGGTTTAGCTACTAATAACATGCCCTTATATGTTAATTCATTTTATTCCGCGTAGTAAAGAATAAATGACTTTCACCTGTGACAGATTGATTGAGTAAATTGGCAGGTGCAGGTGGAGCCATTGTGATTTACATCTGCATAAATGTGGATGGGAGCACCCTAAGAAGTTATTGAAACAAGCTTAGCAATAATGGGGTTTTGGCAGGTTGGATTTGAATTGGTGTTTATCCTTGCACTTGGCTTTTCAGAAGCACAATGGAGAGCAAGAGCAGCACACAATCGGAGTCCAACTGGGTTTAGGCCTAGAACATTAGCTCAAGCTCCTCAACAGGCTGATTCATTTCAGACATATGCACCACAAAGATTTCCTGCTCCGGTCCCTGTCCAGACACAAGTCAGAACTGACTCTGGAAAGTCTTCTCAAGATCTCATGGGTGTTCAATTAAAGGAGCTGTTGCAGGGTCCAATGGCGAAACTGACGTGGAGCTTTCCAAGTCTACCAGAGGAACCACGACAGCCAGACGTTCCTTTTGAGTTGCCTAATCCTGTCCCTGCCAACAGTGTAGCTGCTCAGTGCGGAGAAAACTCTGTATATGTGGAAGTGAAGAAGGACTTCTTTGGGACTGGACACTCACTGTTGTCCTCTGGTTTCACACTGGGAGGCTGTGCTGCAACTGGAGAGGATTCTTCTGCTCAAGTGCTGATCTTTGAGTCTGATCTGCATGGATGTAGCAGCACATCAATGGTAAAGTTCTGTTGTGACAATCATAGGTATTCTGAACCGTCCATGTGACTGTTCTGTGAACCTTTCTGTTTAGGTGACTGAGGATGAGCTTGTCTATAGGTTCAACATTATCTACACCCCACAAGAGGCTGGGGTTCCTATTGTCAGGAGTAGTAGTGCAGTGGTTGGTATCGAGTGTCACTATCCAAGGTGAGGATTCAATGAATTCATGTTCACTGGATGTTCTAATCCTGCAGTTTATGGGCAAGAGATGATCGCTTGTTTGACTCCCACAGAACACATAATGTGAGCAGCAATGCCTTAATGCCCACTTGGATCCCATATGCCTCAACTAAGGTTGCAGAGGATGTGTTTGTCTTCTTCCTCAAGCTCATGACTGGTTGGTGTAGCCCATACAGATTTGCACAATGCTTGTGAGTGATCTGCTAAGATTTTTTTTTTCTTTTTCAGATGACTGGAGATTTGAGAGACCTTCTAACCAGTACTTCCTTGGTGACATGATAAATCTTGAAGCATCTGTGCTTTTGTACAACCATGTTCCCATCCGTGTGTTTGTGGACAGCTGTGTGGCTACTGCAGTCCCTGATGTTGCTTCTGTCCCCAGATACTCCTTTATTGAGAATAATGGGTAAGAGATGTTACCTCATGTCTCGTAGCTTACAGATGGGTTGTGGGATTTCTAACTGGGTTCTGTTCACAGGTGCCTGGTTGATGCCAAGCTCACAGGCTCCACGTCTCGCTTTATGCCCCGGACTCAAGGTGATAAGCTAAGGTTTCAGCTAGAGGCGTTCAGGTTCCTGCAAGCAGACAGTGGGCTGGTATGCATGTCCTGTAGTTGTGCAAATCTTTTGTATAATATCCTGCCATGGTGTTTAAACGATTGTCTCTGCAGGTCTACATCACATGCACTTTGAAGGTGGCTGCAGCAACCACAAGCCCTGAACAGAAAGCTTGTTCATTCTCTGCTAATGGGTATGTTTCCTGCTAGATGAGTGTACAGGTGAATTGGTTATGTTAACTTATTTGAGGGTTTGTTTTGTCAGGTGGGTGTCCGCAGATGATTCTGACCAGGTTTGTGGCTGCTGTGACACAACGTGTAGCATCAGAAGTGGAAGTGATCAACTGCTTACAGGTATGGACTAACTCTGAGAAGTTGTTGTCATTCATGGCTTTAGTTCTCACTAATCATTTGTTCCACAGATCTACGCTGGGAAAAAGCATCTGTCGGCCCTATCAATGTTAAAGAATATGGCAATGGTCAAAAGTAACTTGAAATGTCATGTGACTTCTGGTGTTTTTAATAAATATTGTTGAAGTATTTGGGATTTTTTTTTGTCTTGTTAAAGTACTATATTTATCCAGTTTACATGGTTTCTGTTCAGACATATACCACAAAAAGCCTTATTCTACAGAGCTACATGGGACATTTTTCTCAGGTCATTTTTGGGCTAGGCCTTTTACTACACAAGTAAGGGCTTAAAACTTAGAGGGAAGCTAGTATACAAACCCTGTTTATTGGTGCTCTTGCACCTGAGGAACCTTCTCATAGTTCCTAGAACTATTGGCAGAAGTACCTGGATTTTGGCGTATTTGTACCACAGGAACTAGGAACGATTTTAGTTCTAGGAACTAATTAGTTCCTATTTTAGAGTAGGGTCTAAACTAGCACGAACTATCTGTGATGTAAATGTACAGGTCCTTCTCAAAAATTTAACATATTATAAAGTTTAGTATTTTCCGTAATGTTAAATTAAACTTTCATACATTTTAGATGCATTACAGAGCAACTGAAATATTTCAGGTCTTTTATTGTTTTAATACTGTTGATTTTGGCATACAGCTCATGAAAACTCAACATTCCTGTCTCAAAATTAGCATATCATGAGAAGGTTCCTTAAATGAGCTATTAACCTAGTTGTCTGAATCAACTAATTACCTCTAAAAGACTTGCAATTGATTCCTAAAGCTTTTAAAACCTCCCAGCCTGTTTCATTACTCAAAACCACAATCATGGGTAAGAGTGCTGACCTGACTGCTGTCCAGAAGGCCATCATTGACACCCTCAAGCAAGAGGGTAAAACACAAAGAAATTTCTGAGCAAATAGGCTGTTCCCAGAGTGCTGTATCAAGGCACCTCAGTGGGAAGTCTGTGGAAAGGAAAAAGTGTGGCAAAAAAACGCTGCACAATGAGAAGAGGTGACCGGACCCTGAGGAAGATTGTGGAGAGGAACCAATTCCAGACCTTGAGGGACCTGCGGAAGCAGTGGACTGAGTCTGGAGTAGAAACATCCTGAGCCACTGTGCACAGGTGTGTGCAGGAAATGGGCTGTAGGTGCCGCATTCCCCAGGTCAAGCCACTTTTGAACTTAAAACAGCGGCAGAAGTGCCTGACCTGGGCTACAGAGAAGCAGCACTGGACTGTTGCTCAGTGGTTGCATGTCATAAGGAAATCCAGGTGCCAGAGTCTGGAGGAAGACTGGGGAGAAGGAAATGCCAAAATGCCTGAAGTCCAGTGTCAAGTACCCATAGTCAGTGATGGTCTGGGGTGTTGATGTTGGTCCACTGTGTTTTATCAAGGGCAGATTTGACAAAAAATCAGAGGTATATTTTTACAGACTGCTATAGAAAGAGGAGCAAATGGATCGCTAGTTAACGTATGTCCACGTTTAACGTTTACATGTTGAGCGCCACCTCGAGGACCCATGAAGTAGCGACGCTGGGAGCAGGGAAATCTGTTTAGAGCACCTTATTTTATTAATAAAAATATTTCTATTTGGCGCCAACATATCGATTATTGTATCGAGCATCAAGGTGTTCCTCCTAAACTTACTACAAAGTCCAACTGCTCCTCTGGGTAGACCAGTGCGGCACCTGACAGACCCCACCTGTCCTACTCTCCGTCGTCGTCCTCTTCAGTTTCCTCCATGCTGCCGCTCCCTGTCTTCAGCTCAGGCACCGAAATGAGTGGCTTCAGTAGCGCTCAGTTTCAGACGCTCTTCTTCAAAAGAAAGGTCCCGAAGAGCGAAAGAAATGCTGATGACAGGGGTCGTCGTCATGGACAATGTCATTATCGTCATGGTGACGGACAATTCGGGAGAGACCGTGATCGCTACGGGGAAAGGGACCGCTATAGTGACCAAGATCAATGTGCTGCTTAATAAACTTTTTCTGAATTTGACTATACTTACTTTAACATTTCCAGCATGTTTTAATGAGTGCTCTGTCATGTTTCAAACACCAACATTTTTTAAGTTCTTACTGTCTATTGAGCTTAACTTTTGTATTAATTAAGTTGTTTTAGTAGACCAGTCAGATCAGAGTCTTTCGGTGCTGACCATTATATATTGTATAGACCTAGTTCAAGAAATAAAGAAGTTTACAATGAATCCACAAACACTCTGATCAACCTAAACATAACAGTTGTAATGGGGAGAAAACATACTGTATCAATGAATAATATAATCAAATAATGTTATGATCCTGCATTCCTTTGGTCCTAAACTAAATTTCTCCATTTCAGACCCCTGTTAAGATTGCTGTTGATGTGAGGGAAGAACGTTTGTTATAATCTAAACCTGAAACATACTAAACTTTATTATTCTGGATAGGCCTACTCTAGTGAGCAATTCTGTCTTTGGCCATGTTTCTGAATTAATAAAAAAAGGAAGACACAAAAAGACTTGAGTTTGTTTGTATTTCAGAGAATTAATCTTTTCATTTTGTTATTTAAAATAAGCAATCATTTGGTTTAGCTACTAATAACATGCCCTTATATGTTAATTCATTTTATTCCGCGTAGTAAAGAATAAATGACTTTCACCTGTGACAGATTGATTGAGTAAATTGGCAGGTGCAGGTGGAGCCATTGTGATTTACATCTGCATAAATGTGGATGGGAGCACCCTAAGAAGTTATTGAAACAAGCTTAGCAATAATGGGGTTTTGGCAGGTTGGATTTGAATTGGTGTTTATCCTTGCACTTGGCTTTTCTGAAGCACAATGGAGAGCAAGAGCAGCACACAATCGGAGTCCAACTGGGTTTAGGCCTAGAACATTAGCTCAAGCTCCTCAACAGGCTGATTCATTTCAGACATATGCACCACAAAGATTTCCTGCTCCGGTCCCTGTCCAGACACAAGTCAGAACTGACTCTGGAAAGTCTTCTCAAGATCTCATGGGTGTTCAATTAAAGGAGCTGTTGCAGGGTCCAATGGCGAAACTGACGTGGAGCTTTCCAAGTCTACCAGAGGAACCACGACAGCCAGACGTTCCTTTTGAGTTGCCTAATCCTGTCCCTGCCAACAGTGTAGCTGCTCAGTGTGGAGAAAACTCTGTATATGTGGAAGTGAAGAAGGACTTCTTTGGGACTGGACACTCACTGTTGTCCTCTGGTTTCACACTGGGAGGCTGTGCTGCAACTGGAGAGGATTCTTCTGCTCAAGTGCTGATCTTTGAGTCTGATCTGCATGGATGTAGCAGCACATCAATGGTAAAGTTCTGTTGTGACAATCATAGGTATTCTGAACCGTCCATGTGACTGTTCTGTGAACCTTTCTGTTTAGGTGACTGAGGATGAGCTTGTCTATAGGTTCAACATTATCTACACCCCACAAGAGGCTGGGGTTCCTATTGTCAGGAGTAGTAGTGCAGTGGTTGGTATCGAGTGTCACTACCCAAGGTGAGGATTCAATGAATTCATGTTCACTGGATGTTCTAATCCTGCAGTTTATGGGCAGGAGATGATCGCTTGTTTGACTCCCACAGAACACATAATGTGAGCAGCAATGCCTTAATGCCCACTTGGATCCCATATGCCTCAACTAAGGTTGCAGAGGATGTGTTTGTCTTCTTCCTCAAGCTCATGACTGGTTGGTGTAGCCCATACAGATTTGCACAATGCTTGTGAGTGATCTGCTAAGATTATTATTTTTTTTTCTTTTTCAGATGACTGGAGATTTGAGAGACCTTCTAACCAGTACTTCCTTGGTGACATGATAAATCTTGAAGCATCTGTGCTTTTGTACAACCATGTTCCCATCCGTGTGTTTGTGGACAGCTGCGTGGCTACTGCAGTCCCTGATGTTGCTTCTGTCCCCAGATACTCCTTTATTGAGAATAATGGGTAAGAGATGTTACCTCATGTCTCGTAGCTTACAGATGGGTTGTGGGATTTCTAACTGGGTTCTGTTCACAGGTGCCTGGTTGATGCCAAGCTCACAGGCTCCACGTCTCGCTTTATGCCCCGGACTCAAGGTGATAAGCTAAGGTTTCAGCTAGAGGCGTTCAGGTTCCTGCAAGCAGACAGTGGGCTGGTATGCATGTCCTGTAGTTGTGCAAATCTTTTGTATAATATCCTGCCATGGTGTTTAAACGATTGTCTCTGCAGGTCTACATCACATGCACTTTGAAGGTGGCTGCAGCAACCACAAGCCCTGAACAGAAAGCTTGTTCATTCTCTGCTAATGGGTATGTTTCCTGCTAGATGAGTGTACAGGTGAATTGGTTATGTTAACTTATTTGAGGGTTTGTTTTGTCAGGTGGGTGTCCGCAGATGATTCTGACCAGGTTTGTGGCTGCTGTGACACAACGTGTAGCATCAGAAGTGGAAGTGATCAACTGCTTACAGGTATGGACTAACTCTGAGAAGTTGTTGTCATTCATGGCTTTAGTTCTCACTAATCATTTGTTCCACAGATCTACGCTGGGAAAAAGCATCTGTCGGCCCTATCAACGTTAAAGAATATGGCAATGGTCAAAAGTAACTTGAAATGTCATGTGACTTCTGGTGTTTTTAATAAATATTGTTGAAGTATTTGGGATTTTTTTTGTCTTGTTCAAGTACTATATTTATCCAGTTTACATGGTTTCTGTTCAGACATATACCACAAAAAGCCTTATTCTACAGAGCTACATGGGACATTTTTCTCAGGTCATTTTTGGGCTAGGCCTTTTACTACACAAGTAAGGGCTTAAAACTTAGAGGGAAGCTAGTATACAAACCCTGTTTATTGGTGCTCTTGCACCTGAGGAACCTTCTCATAGTTCCTAGAACTATTGGCAGAAGTACCTGGATTTTGGCGTATTTGTACCACAGGAACTAGGAACGATTTTAGTTCTAGGAACTAATTAGTTCCTATTTTAGAGTAGGGTCTAAACTAGCACGAACTATCTGTGATGTAAATGTACAGGTCCTTCTCAAAAATTTGACATATTATAAAGTTTAGTATTTTCCATAATGTTAAATTAAACTTTCATACATTTTATATGCATTGCAGAGCAACTGAAATATTTCAGGTCTTTTATTGTTTCAATACTGTTGATTTTGGCATACAGCTCATGAAAACTCAACATTCCTGTCTCAAAATTAGCATATCATGAGAAGGTTCCTTAAATGAGCTATTAACCTAGTTGTCTGAATCAACTAATTACCTCTAAAAGACTTGCAATTGATTCCTAAAGCTTTTAAAACCTCCCAGCCTGTTTCATTACTCAAAACCACAATCATGGGTAAGAGTGCTGACCTGACTGCTGTCCAGAAGGCCATCATTGACACCCTCAAGCAAGAGGGTAAAACACAAAGAAATTTCTGAGCAAATAGGCTGTTCCCAGAGTGCTGTATCAAGGCACCTCAGTGGGAAGTCTGTGGAAAGGAAAAAGTGTGGCAAAAAAACGCTGCACAATGAGAAGAGGTGACCGGACCCTGAGGAAGATTGTGGAGAGGAACCAATTCCAGACCTTGAGGGACCTGCGGAAGCAGTGGACTGAGTCTGGAGTAGAAACATCCTGAGCCACTGTGCACAGGTGTGTGCAGGAAATGGGCTGTAGGTGCCGCATTCCCCAGGTCAAGCCACTTTTGAACTTAAAACAGCGGCAGAAGTGCCTGACCTGGGCTACAGAGAAGCAGCACTGGACTGTTGCTCAGTGGTTGCATGTCATAAGGAAATCCAGGTGCCAGAGTCTGGAGGAAGACTGGGGAGAAGGAAATGCCAAAATGCCTGAAGTCCAGTGTCAAGTACCCATAGTCAGTGATGGTCTGGGGTGTTGATGTTGGTCCACTGTGTTTTATCAAGGGCAGATTTGACAAAAAATCAGAGGTATATTTTTACAGACTGCTATAGAAAGAGGAGCAAATGGATCGCTAGTTAACGTATGTCCACGTTTAACGTTTACATGTTGAGCGCCACCTCGAGGACCCATGAAGTAGCGACGCTGGGAGCAGGGAAATCTGTTTAGAGCACCTTATTTTATTAATAAAAATATTTCTATTTGGCGCCAACATATCGATTATTGTATCGAGCATCAAGGTGTTCCTCCTAAACTTACTACAAAGTCCAACTGCTCCTCTGGGTAGACCAGTGCGGCACCTGACAGACCCCACCTGTCCTACTCTCCGTCGTCGTCCTCTTCAGTTTCCTCCATGCTGCCGCTCCCTGTCTTCAGCTCAGGCACCGAAATGAGTGGCTTCAGTAGCGCTCAGTTTCAGACGCTCTTCTTCAAAAGAAAGGTCCCGAAGAGCGAAAGAAATGCTGATGACAGGGGTCGTCGTCATGGACAATGTCATTATCGTCATGGTGACGGACAATTCGGGAGAGACCGTGATCGCTACGGGGAAAGGGACCGCTATAGTGACCAAGATCAATGTGCTGCTTAATAAACTTTTTCTGAACTTGACTATACTTACTTTAACATTTCCAGCATGTTTTAATGAGTGCTCTGTCATGTTTCAAACACCAACATTTTTTAAGTTCTTACTGTCTATTGAGCTTAACTTTTGTATTAATTAAGTTGTTTTAGTAGACCAGTCAGATCAGAGTCTTTCGGTGCTGACCATTATATATTGTATAGACCTAGTTCAAGAAATAAAGAAGTTTACAATGAATCCACAAACACTCTGATCAACCTAAACATAACAGTTGTAATGGGGAGAAAACATACTGTATCAATGAATAATATAATCAAATAATGTTATGATCCTGCATTCCTTTGGTCCTAAACTAAATTTCTCCATTTCAGACCCCTGTTAAGATTGCTGTTGATGTGAGGGAAGAACATTTGTTATAATCTAAACCTGAAACATACTAAACTTTATTATTCTGGATAGGTCTACTCTAGTGAGCAATTCTGTCTTTGGCCATGTTTCTGAATTAATAAAAAAAGGAAGACACAAAAAGACTTGAGTTTGTTTGTATTTCAGAGAATTAATCTTTTCATTTTGTTATTTAAAATAAGCAATCATTTGGTTTAGCTACTAATAACATGCCCTTATATGTTAATTCATTTTATTCCGCGTAGTAAAGAATAAATGACTTTCACCTGTGACAGATTGATTGAGTAAATTGGCAGGTGCAGGTGGAGCCATTGTGATTTACATCTGCATAAATGTGGATGGGAGCACCCTAAGAAGTTATTGAAACAAGCTTAGCAATAATGGGGTTTTGGCAGGTTGGATTTGAATTGGTGTTTATCCTTGCACTTGGCTTTTCAGAAGCACAATGGAGAGCAAGAGCAGCACACAATCGGAGTCCAACTGGGTTTAGGCCTAGAACATTAGCTCAAGCTCCTCAACAGGCTGATTCATTTCAGACATATGCACCACAAAGATTTCCTGCTCCGGTCCCTGTCCAGACACAAGTCAGAACTGACTCTGGAAAGTCTTCTCAAGATCTCATGGGTGTTCAATTAAAGGAGCTGTTGCAGGGTCCAATGGCGAAACTGACGTGGAGCTTTCCAAGTCTACCAGAGGAACCACGACAGCCAGACGTTCCTTTTGAGTTGCCTAATCCTGTCCCTGCCAACAGTGTAGCTGCTCAGTGCGGAGAAAACTCTGTATATGTGGAAGTGAAGAAGGACTTCTTTGGGACTGGACACTCACTGTTGTCCTCTGGTTTCACACTGGGAGGCTGTGCTGCAACTGGAGAGGATTCTTCTGCTCAAGTGCTGATCTTTGAGTCTGATCTGCATGGATGTAGCAGCACATCAATGGTAAAGTTCTGTTGTGACAATCATAGGTATTCTGAACCGTCCATGTGACTGTTCTGTGAACCTTTCTGTTTAGGTGACTGAGGATGAGCTTGTCTATAGGTTCAACATTATCTACACCCCACAAGAGGCTGGGGTTCCTATTGTCAGGAGTAGTAGTGCAGTGGTTGGTATCGAGTGTCACTATCCAAGGTGAGGATTCAATGAATTCATGTTCACTGGATGTTCTAATCCTGCAGTTTATGGGCAAGAGATGATCGCTTGTTTGACTCCCACAGAACACATAATGTGAGCAGCAATGCCTTAATGCCCACTTGGATCCCATATGCCTCAACTAAGGTTGCAGAGGATGTGTTTGTCTTCTTCCTCAAGCTCATGACTGGTTGGTGTAGCCCATACAGATTTGCACAATGCTTGTGAGTGATCTGCTAAGATTTTTTTTTTCTTTTTCAGATGACTGGAGATTTGAGAGACCTTCTAACCAGTACTTCCTTGGTGACATGATAAATCTTGAAGCATCTGTGCTTTTGTACAACCATGTTCCCATCCGTGTGTTTGTGGACAGCTGCGTGGCTACTGCAGTCCCTGATGTTGCTTCTGTCCCCAGATACTCCTTTATTGAGAATAATGGGTAAGAGATGTTACCTCATGTCTCGTAGCTTACAGATGGGTTGTGGGATTTCTAACTGGGTTCTGTTCACAGGTGCCTGGTTGATGCCAAGCTCACAGGCTCCACGTCTCGCTTTATGCCCCGGACTCAAGGTGATAAGCTAAGGTTTCAGCTAGAGGCGTTCAGGTTCCTGCAAGCAGACAGTGGGCTGGTATGCATGTCCTGTAGTTGTGCAAATCTTTTGTATAATATCCTGCCATGGTGTTTAAACGATTGTCTCTGCAGGTCTACATCACATGCACTTTGAAGGTGGCTGCAGCAACCACAAGCCCTGAACAGAAAGCTTGTTCATTCTCTGCTAATGGGTATGTTTCCTGCTAGATGAGTGTACAGGTGAATTGGTTATGTTAACTTATTTGAGGGTTTGTTTTGTCAGGTGGGTGTCCGCAGATGATTCTGACCAGGTTTGTGGCTGCTGTGACACAACGTGTAGCATCAGAAGTGGAAGTGATCAACTGCTTACAGGTATGGACTAACTCTGAGAAGTTGTTGTCATTCATGGCTTTAGTTCTCACTAATCATTTGTTCCACAGATCTACGCTGGGAAAAAGCATCTGTCGGCCCTATCAATGTTAAAGAATATGGCAATGGTCAAAAGTAACTTGAAATGTCATGTGACTTCTGGTGTTTTTAATAAATATTGTTGAAGTATTTGGGATTTTTTTTTGTCTTGTTCAAGTACTATATTTATCCAGTTTACATGGTTTCTGTTCAGACATATACCACAAAAAGCCTTATTCTACAGAGCTACATGGGACATTTTTCTCAGGTCATTTTTGGGCTAGGCCTTTTACTACACAAGTAAGGGCTTAAAACTTAGAGGGAAGCTAGTATACAAACCCTGTTTATTGGTGCTCTTGCACCTGAGGAACCTTCTCATAGTTCCTAGAACTATTGGCAGAAGTACCTGGATTTTGGCGTATTTGTACCACAGGAACTAGGAACGATTTTAGTTCTAGGAACTAATTAGTTCCTATTTTAGAGTAGGGTCTAAACTAGCACGAACTATCTGTGATGTAAATGTACAGGTCCTTCTCAAAAATTTAACATATTATAAAGTTTAGTATTTTCCGTAATGTTAAATTAAACTTTCATACATTTTAGATGCATTACAGAGCAACTGAAATATTTCAGGTCTTTTATTGTTTTAATACTGTTGATTTTGGCATACAGCTCATGAAAACTCAACATTCCTGTCTCAAAATTAGCATATCATGAGAAGGTTCCTTAAATGAGCTATTAACCTAGTTGTCTGAATCAACTAATTACCTCTAAAAGACTTGCAATTGATTCCTAAAGCTTTTAAAACCTCCCAGCCTGTTTCATTACTCAAAACCACAATCATGGGTAAGAGTGCTGACCTGACTGCTGTCCAGAAGGCCATCATTGACACCCTCAAGCAAGAGGGTAAAACACAAAGAAATTTCTGAGCAAATAGGCTGTTCCCAGAGTGCTGTATCAAGGCACCTCAGTGGGAAGTCTGTGGAAAGGAAAAAGTGTGGCAAAAAAACGCTGCACAATGAGAAGAGGTGACCGGACCCTGAGGAAGATTGTGGAGAGGAACCAATTCCAGACCTTGAGGGACCTGCGGAAGCAGTGGACTGAGTCTGGAGTAGAAACATCCTGAGCCACTGTGCACAGGTGTGTGCAGGAAATGGGCTGTAGGTGCCGCATTCCCCAGGTCAAGCCACTTTTGAACTTAAAACAGCGGCAGAAGTGCCTGACCTGGGCTACAGAGAAGCAGCACTGGACTGTTGCTCAGTGGTTGCATGTCATAAGGAAATCCAGGTGCCAGAGTCTGGAGGAAGACTGGGGAGAAGGAAATGCCAAAATGCCTGAAGTCCAGTGTCAAGTACCCATAGTCAGTGATGGTCTGGGGTGTTGATGTTGGTCCACTGTGTTTTATCAAGGGCAGATTTGACAAAAAATCAGAGGTATATTTTTACAGACTGCTATAGAAAGAGGAGCAAATGGATCGCTAGTTAACGTATGTCCACGTTTAACGTTTACATGTTGAGCGCCACCTCGAGGACCCATGAAGTAGCGACGCTGGGATCAGGGAAATCTGTTTAGAGCACCTTACTTTATTAATAAAAATATTTCTATTTGGCGCCAACATATCGATTATTGTATCGAGCATCAAGGTGTTCCTCCTAAACTTACTACAAAGTCCAACTGCTCCTCTGGGTAGACCAGTGCGGCACCTGACAGACCCCACCTGTCCTACTCTCCGTCGTCGTCCTCTTCAGTTTCCTCCATGCTGCCGCTCCCTGTCTTCAGCTCAGGCACCGAAATGAGTGGCTTCAGTAGCGCTCAGTTTCAGACGCTCTTCTTCAAAAGAAAGGTCCCGAAGAGCGAAAGAAATGCTGATGACAGGGGTCGTCGTCATGGACAATGTCATTATCGTCATGGTGACGGACAATTCGGGAGAGACCGTGATCGCTACGGGGAAAGGGAGCGCTATAGTGACCAAGATCAATGTGCTGCTTAATAAACTTTTTCTGAACTTGACTATACTTACTTTAACATTTCCAGCATGTTTTAATGAGTGCTCTGTCATGTTTCAAACACCAACATTTTTTAAGTTCTTACTGTCTATTGAGCTTAACTTTTGTATTAATTAAGTTGTTTTAGTAGACCAGTCAGATCAGAGTCTTTCGGTGCTGACCATTATATATTGTATAGACCTAGTTCAAGAAATAAAGAAGTTTACAATGAATCCACAAACACTCTGATCAACCTAAACATAACAGTTGTAATGGGGAGAAAACATACTGTATCAATGAATAATATAATCAAATAATGTTATGATCCTGAATTCCTTTGGTCTTAAACTAAATTTCTCCATTTCAGACCCCTGTTAAGATTGCTGTTGATGTGAGGGAAGAACATTTGTTATAATCTAAACCTGAAACATACTAAACTTTATTATTCTGGATAGGCCTACTCTAGTGAGCAATTCTGTCTTTGGCCATGTTTCTGAATTAATAAAAAAAGGAAGACACAAAAAGACTTGAGTTTGTTTGTATTTCAGAGAATTAATCTTTTCATTTTGTTATTTAAAATAAGCAACCATTTGGTTTAGCTACTAATAACATGCCCTTATATGTTAATTCATTTTATTCCGCGTAGTAAAGAATAAATGACTTTCACCTGTGACAGATTGATTGAGTAAATTGGCAGGTGCAGGTGGAGCCATTGTGATTTACATCTGCATAAATGTGGATGGGAGCACCCTAAGAAGTTATTGAAACAAGCTTAGCAATAATGGGGTTTTGGCAGGTTGGATTTGGATTGGTGTTTATCCTTGCACTTGGCTTTTCTGAAGCACAATGGAGAGCAAGAGCAGCACACAATCGGAGTCCAACTGGGTTTAGGCCTAGAACATTAGCTCAAGCTCCTCAACAGGCTGATTCATTTCAGACATATGCACCACAAAGATTTCCTGCTCCAGTCCCTGTCCAGACACAAGTCAGAACTGACTCTGGAAAGTCTTCTCAAGATCTCATGGGTGTTCAATTAAAGGAGCTGTTGCAGGGTCCAATGGCGAAACTGACGTGGAGCTTTCCAAGTCTACCAGAGGAACCACGACAGCCAGACGTTCCTTTTGAGTTGCCTAATCCTGTCCCTGCCAACAGTGTAGCTGCTCAGTGCGGAGAAAACTCTGTATATGTGGAAGTGAAGAAGGACTTCTTTGGGACTGGACACTCACTGTTGTCCTCTGGTTTCACACTGGGAGGCTGTGCTGCAACTGGAGAGGATTCTTCTGCTCAAGTGCTGATCTTTGAGTCTGAACTGCATGGATGTAGCAGCACATCAATGGTAAAGTTCTGTTGTGACAATCATAGGTATTCTGAACCGTCCATGTGACTGTTCTGTGAACCTTTCTGTTTAGGTGACTGAGGATGAGCTTGTCTATAGTTTCAACATTATCTACACCCCACAAGAGGCTGGTGTTCCTATTGTCAGGAGTAGTAGTGCAGTGGTTGGTATCGAGTGTCACTATCCAAGGTGAGGATTCAATGAATTCATGTTCACTGGATGTTCTAATCCTGCAGTTTATGGGCAAGAGATGATCGCTTGTTTGACTCCCACAGAACACATAATGTGAGCAGCAATGCCTTAATGCCCACTTGGATCCCATATGCCTCAACTAAGGTTGCAGAGGATGTGTTTGTCTTCTTCCTCAAGCTCATGACTGGTTGGTGTAGCCCATACAGATTTGCACAATGCTTGTGAGTGATCTGCTAAGATTTTTTTTTTCTTTTTCAGATGACTGGAGATTTGAGAGACCTTCTAACCAGTACTTCCTTGGTGACATGATAAATCTTGAAGCATCTGTGCTTTTGTACAACCATGTTCCCATCCGTGTGTTTGTGGACAGCTGCGTGGCTACTGCAGTCCCTGATGTTGCTTCTGTCCCCAGATACTCCTTTATTGAGAATAATGGGTAAGAGATGTTACCTCATGTCTCGTAGCTTACAGATGGGTTGTGGGATTTCTATCTGGGTTCTGTTCACAGGTGCCTGGTTGATGCCAAGCTCACAGGCTCCACGTCTCGCTTTATGCCCCGGACTCAAGGTGATAAGCTAAGGTTTCAGCTAGAGGCGTTCAGGTTCCTGCAAGCAGACAGTGGGCTGGTATGCATGTCCTGTAGTTGTGCAAATCTTTTGTATAATATCCTGCCATGGTGTTTAAACGATTGTCTCTGCAGGTCTACATCACATGCACTTTGAAGGTGGCTGCAGCAACCACAAGCCCTGAACAGAAAGCTTGTTCATTCTCTGCTAATGGGTATGTTTCCTGCTAGATGAGTGTACAGGTGAATTGGTTATGTTAACTTATTTGAGGGTTTGTTTTGTCAGGTGGGTGTCCGCAGATGATTCTGACCAGGTTTGTGGCTGCTGTGACACAACGTGTAGCATCAGAAGTGGAAGTGATCAACTGCTTACAGGTATGGACTAACTCTGAGAAGTTGTTGTCATTCATGGCTTTAGTTCTCACTAATCATTTGTTCCACAGATCTACGCTGGGAAAAAGCATCTGTCGGCCCTATCAACGTTAAAGAATATGGCAATGGTCAAAAGTAACTTGAAATGTCATGTGACTTCTGGTGTTTTTAATAAATATTGTTGAAGTATTTGGGATTTTTTTTTGTCTTGTTCAAGTACTATATTTATCCAGTTTACATGGTTTCTGTTCAGACATATACCACAAAAAGCCTTATTCTACAGAGCTACATGGGACATTTTTCTCAGGTCATTTTTGGGCTAGGCCTTTTACTACACAAGTAAGGGCTTAAAACTTAGAGGGAAGCTAGTATACAAACCCTGTTTATTGGTGCTCTTGCACCTGAGGAACCTTCTCATAGTTCCTAGAACTATTGGCAGAAGTACCTGGATTTTGGCGTATTTGTACCACAGGAACTAGGAACGATTTTAGTTCTAGGAACTAATTAGTTCCTATTTTAGAGTAGGGTCTAAACTAGCACGAACTATCTGTGATGTAAATGTACAGGTCCTTCTCAAAAATTTAACATATTATAAAGTTTAGTATTTTCCGTAATGTTAAATTAAACTTTCATACATTTTAGATGCATTGCAGAGCAACTGAAATATTTCAGGTCTTTTATTGTTTTAATACTGTTGATTTTGGCATACAGCTCATGAAAACTCAACATTCCTGTCTCAAAATTAGCATATCATGAGAAGGTTCCTTAAATGAGCTATTAACCTAGTTGTCTGAATCAACTAATTAACTCTAAAAGACTTGCAATTGATTCCTAAAGCTTTTAAAACCTCCCAGCCTGTTTCATTACTCAAAACCACAATCATGGGTAAGAGTGCTGACCTGACTGCTGTCCAGAAGGCCATCATTGACACCCTCAAGCAAGAGGGCAAGACACAAAGAAATTTCTGAGCAAATAGGCTGTTCTCAGAGTGCTGTATCAAGGCACCTCAGTGGGAAGTCTGTGGAAAGGAAAAAGTGTGGCAAAAAAACGCTGCACAATGAGAAGAGGTGACCGGACCCTGAGGAAGATTGTGGAGAAGGACCAATTCCAGACCTTGAGGGACCTGCGGAAGCAGTGGACTGAGTCTGGAGTAGAAACATCCTGAGCCACTGTGCACAGGTGTGTGCAGGAAATGGGCTGCAGGTGCCGCATTCCCCAGGTCAAGCCACTTTTGAACTTAAAACAGCGGCAGAAGTGCCTGACCTGGGCTACAGAGAAGCAGCACTGGACTGTTGCTCAGTGGTTGCATGTCATAAGGAATCCAGGTGCCAGAGTCTGGAGGAAGACTGGGGAGAAGGAAATGCCAAAATGCCTGAAGTCCAGTGTCAAGTACCCATAGTCAGTGATGGTCTGGGGTGTTGATGTTGGTCCACTGTGTTTTATCAAGGGCAGATTTGACAAAAAATCAGAGGTATATTTTTACAGACTGCTATAGAAAGAGGAGCAAATGGATCGCTAGTTAACGTATGTCCACGTTTAACGTTTACATGTTGAGCGCCACCTCGAGGACCCATGAAGTAGCGACGCTGGGAGCAGGGAAATCTGTTTAGAGCACCTTATTTTATTAATAAAAATATTTCTATTTGGCACCAACATATCGATTATTGTATCGAGCATCAAGGTGTTCCTCCTAAACTTACTACAAAGTCCAACTGCTCCTCTGGGTAGACCAGTGCGGCACCTGACAGACCCCACCTGTCCTACTCTCCGTCGTCGTCCTCTTCAGTTTCCTCCATGCTGCCGCTCCCTGTCTTCAGCTCAGGCACCGAAATGAGTGGCTTCAGTAGCACTCAGTTTCAGACGCTCTTCTTCAAAAGAAAGGTCCCGAAGAGCGAAAGAAATGCTGATGACAGGGGTCGTCATCATGGACAATGTCATTATCGTCATGGTGACGGACAATTCGGGAGAGACCGTGATCGCTACGGGGAAAGGGACCGCTATAGTGACCAAGATCAATGTGCTGCTTAATAAACTTTTTCTGAACTTGACTATACTTACTTTAACATTTCCAGCATGTTTTAATGAGTGCTCTGTCATGTTTCAAACACCAACATTTTTTAAGTTCTTACTGTCTATTGAGCTTAACTTTTGTATTAATTAAGTTGTTTTAGTAGACCAGTCAGATCAGAGTCTTTCGGTGCTGACCATTATATATTGTATAGACCTAGTTCAAGAAATAAAGAAGTTTACAATGAATCCACAAACACTCTGATCAACCTAAACATAACAGTTGTAATGGGGAGAAAACATACTGTATCAATGAATAATATAATCAAATAATGTTATGATCCTGAATTCCTTTGGTCCTAAACTAAATTTCTCCATTTCAGACCCCTGTTAAGATTGCTGTTGATGTGAGGGAAGAACATTTGTTATAATCTAAACCTGAAACATACTAAACTTTATTATTCTGGATAGGCCTACTCTAGTGAGCAATTCTGTCTTTGGCCATGTTTCTGAATTAATAAAAAAAGGAAGACACAAAAAGACTTGAGTTTGTTTGTATTTCAGAGAATTAATCTTTTCATTTTGTTATTTGAAATAAGCAATCATTTGGTTTAGCTACTAATAACATGCCCTTATATGTTAATTCATTTTATTCCGCGTAGTAAAGAATAAATGACTTTCACCTGTGACAGATTGATTGAGTAAATTGGCAGGTGCAGGTGGAGCCATTGTGATTTACATCTGCATAAATGTGGATGGGAGCACCCTAAGAAGTTATTGAAACAAGCTTAGCAATAATGGGGTTTTGGCAGGTTGGATTTGGATTGGTGTTTATCCTTGCACTTGGCTTTTCTGAAGCACAATGGAGAGCAAGAGCAGCACACAATCGGAGTCCAACTGGGTTTAGGCCTAGAACATTAGCTCAAGCTCCTCAACAGGCTGATTCATTTCAGACATATGCACCACAAAGATTTCCTGCTCCGGTCCCTGTCCAGACACAAGTCAGAACTGACTCTGGAAAGTCTTCTCAAGATCTCATGGGTGTTCAATTAAAGGAGCTGTTGCAGGGTCCAATGGCGAAACTGACGTGGAGCTTTCCAAGTCTACCAGAGGAACCACGACAGCCAGACGTTCCTTTTGAGTTGCCTAATCCTGTCCCTGCCAACAGTGTAGCTGCTCAGTGTGGAGAAAACTCTGTATATGTGGAAGTGAAGAAGGACTTCTTTGGGACTGGACACTCACTGTTGTCCTCTGGTTTCACACTGGGAGGCTGTGCTGCAACTGGAGAGGATTCTTCTGCTCAAGTGCTGATCTTTGAGTCTGATCTGCATGGATGTAGCAGCACATCAATGGTAAAGTTCTGTTGTGACAATCATAGGTATTCTGAACCGTCCATGTGACTGTTCTGTGAACCTTTCTGTTTAGGTGACTGAGGATGAGCTTGTCTATAGGTTCA
Organism: Cyprinella venusta; assembly: GCA_038021265.1. NCBI lineage: Eukaryota > Metazoa > Chordata > Actinopteri > Cypriniformes > Leuciscidae > Cyprinella > Cyprinella venusta. Next base: position 48,808,364 of record CM075863.1, on the reverse strand, counting down.
ACATTATCTACACCCCACAAGAGGCTGGGGTTCCTATTGTCAGGAGTAGTAGTGCAGTGGTTGGTATCGAGTGTCACTATCCAAGGTGAGGATTCAATGAATTCATGTTCACTGGATGTTCTAATCCTGCAGTTTATGGGCAAGAGATGATCGCTTGTTTGACTCCCACAGAACACATAATGTGAGCAGCAATGCCTTAATGCCCACTTGGATCCCATATGCCTCAACTAAGGTTGCAGAGGATGTGTTTGTCTTCTTCCTCAAGCTCATGACTGGTTGGTGTAGCCCATACAGATTTGCACAATGCTTGTGAGTGATCTGCTAAGATTTTTTTTTTTCTTTTTCAGATGACTGGAGATTTGAGAGACCTTCTAACCAGTACTTCCTTGGTGACATGATAAATCTTGAAGCATCTGTGCTTTTGTACAACCATGTTCCCATCCGTGTGTTTGTGGACAGCTGCGTGGCTACTGCAGTCCCTGATGTTGCTTCTGTCCCCAGATACTCCTTTATTGAGAATAATGGGTAAGAGATGTTACCTCATGTCTCGTAGCTTACAGATGGGTTGTGGGATTTCTAACTGGGTTCTGTTCACAGGTGCCTGGTTGATGCCAAGCTCACAGGCTCCACGTCTCGCTTTATGCCCCGGACTCAAGGTGATAAGCTAAGGTTTCAGCTAGAGGCGTTCAGGTTCCTGCAAGCAGACAGTGGGCTGGTATGCATGTCCTGTAGTTGTGCAAATCTTTTGTATAATATCCTGCCATGGTGTTTAAACGATTGTCTCTGCAGGTCTACATCACATGCACTTTGAAGGTGGCTGCAGCAACCACAAGCCCTGAACAGAAAGCTTGTTCATTCTCTGCTAATGGGTATGTTTCCTGCTAGATGAGTGTACAGGTGAATTGGTTGTGTTAACTTATTTGAGGGTTTGTTTTGTCAGGTGGGTGTCCGCAGATGATTCTGACCAGGTTTGTGGCTGCTGTGACACAACGTGTAGCATCAGAAGTGGAAGTGATCAACTGCTTACAGGTTTGGACTAACTCTGAGAAGTTGTTGTTGTCATAAATGGCTTTAGTTCTCACTAGTCATTTGTTACTCAGATCTACGCTGGGAGAAAGCTTCTGTCGGCCCAATCAGTGTTAAAGAACATGGCTATGGCCAAAAATAACTGGAAATCTCATGTGACCTCTGGTGTTAATTTTTTTTAATAAATGCTGTTAAACTATTTGGGTTTTTGTTATCTTGTGCAAATACTACACTTCAACATATTTATTCAGTTTACATGGTTTCTGTTCAGACATGTACCACAAAAAGCCTAATTCTACAGGGGGAGGGGGCTTTTGTCAGGTCATTTTTAGGCTAGGCCTATTCCAACACAAGTAAGGGCTTGAAACTTTGAGGGATGCTTTTGTACCCACCCGGTTTATTGGTGCTCTTGCACCAGAGGAACTTTTTCATAGTTCCTAGAGCTATTGGTGGAAGTTCCTGGATTTTTGGCGTGTTCGTACCGCAGGAACTAGGAAAGATTTTAGTTCGAAACCAATTTTGATCCTCCTTTAGAGTCCGAACTATTACTAAGTATTAAATTACATAGAGACTACAATTATCATAATTGGAATAATGGATAACCTACACTTTTTTTGTCTTGTTGATATTTGGTGGTATTCTTCTTGATGTTTTCTGTCATTGTGTTGTGTAAGATTTGTTAAAAAAAAACTCATAGAAACATAGAAAAAAATGGTAAATGGGCCTCTTAACCTTTATGCTGAGGAGAAAATCCAGCGCAATTGCGGACCAAGCAATGACGTTCACTCTTTTTTTTTTTTTTTTTAAATATTGCACATATCAAGCAACGTATGTCTCCATGTGGTATCTAAATTTTACTGTCGATTAATAATTTGCTCTGTATATCCTTTTGAACATTCGTGTCATATTTCCACAAATAGCCTATATGTCATCGACATATTCTCTCCAATATTACCTGGCATCTGTATGAATGTAATCTGTATGTGTTTCCATTTCCTTCCACAAGAGGTCACCACAATCATGAATAAAAACACCATTATTACATGTGCAGTAACGTGAGCCACACATTGACCAGATATTTTAACACATGTCACTTTTTTTCTACATTAGCCAAGGCTATATGATGTCCCTCAGCAGGTTAAGAATATATATATATATGCCAATAGATAATTTGTTTACATTGCATTACATTTTACATGAGAACTTGAGCCTAATCTGTTGTTGATATCTATTTTCTCCTATAATAACATTTCTCCATCAGCAGAAACCATGAATCCATTTAATTTTTTTTTACAATCACATAAAATTAATATCAATGGAGTGCAACTGATTTTATTTGTCTTTCTGGAGTTAATAAAACACTTTGTTGGAATTAATAATGATATACGCACGGCAAGGCACTTTTATTTATAAAGCATGCTTAAAACAGCCACTTCAGACCAAAGTGTTCTACAATCTAACAAAATTAGACAATAACATGCATAAACTGATAAGAGAATAAAATACAATACATTAAAATGCATACTGACAAGAGAATAAAATACAATACAATAAATACATAATTTGACAAGTAAATACACACATTTTTAAGACTACATTGATCAAAATGCCTGAGAAAAAGGACTAGATAGATACAGTATAGTGTAGGCCTATTAAAGACATTTCCCAGCTAACAATTTTTGGTTCCCAGAACGTTCTCAGAACGTTAGTTTTTGGTTCTCAGAACGTTACTTTTTGTGGTTTGTTTTTGGTTAGCTGGGAAAGTTTTCTTAACGTTCTCAGAACGTTAGATTTTGGTTCCCAGAACGTTCTCAGGACGTTAGTTTTTGGTTCTCAGGAAGTTAGTTTTTTGTTCCCAGAACAGTGGTTTTTGGTTCCCAGAACGTTCTCAGAACGTTAGTTTTTGGTTCTCAGAACGTTATTTTTTTATGGTTTGTTTTTGGTTAGCTGGGAAAGTTTTCTTAATGTTCTCAGAACGTTAGATTTTGGTTCCCAGAATGTTCTCAGAACGTTAGTTTTTGGTTCTCAGAACGTTAGTTTTTGGTTATCAGAAAGTTAGTTTTTGGTTCCCAGAACATTATTTTTTATGGTTTGTTTTTAGTTAGACAATAAAGTTTTCTTTATGTTCAACAACAATTCATCTTTTTTTTTTACTTCAATAAAATACAACAGTAAATCTATATAATTAATAAACCTGTACAGTCCATGTTTTGTCGATTCATTGTTTAATTGTTGATTAAAAACAGACAAAAAAACACAATTATAGGCCTAGGCTGTGCATCACATTCAAAACAGGCAAAACGAAAAGGTGAAACGAAAACAATTGTAGATCCTGCACTTGAAAGCCTCATCCATCTTCACCACAGTCATCTGTAAGAATAAAAAATAGTAACATTATTACAAAGAAAAGTAAAAAAATATATATATATATTCTTCAATCAGTCACTGCCATTTGTTCTCTTAATTTTTATATAAAATATAGGCTACAACATGACAACACATTAAGGAGCAGTAATATTACTTACCTTGAAATTATAACTGACGAAGCCAGAGGAAGGCAATCCAAAATCTAATAAAACAAAGAAATAAAAAAAAAGATATTAGTTAAACCTGGCAACAGTCCTTAAGTTTCATGTTGCAGGTGTGCTGCACTTCTGGCAATAAATACTGAAAACTTGTTTGTTAGTCAAAACATGTTACAAAACCAAAAACAGCTGACTGTCTTAGTTCTTAAAAGAACTTTTGGGGTGTACAGTATCGGGCTGCTGTGGACACATGTGCAAAAAGAAAAGAAAAAGAAAAAACAATTAACAAGGCTGAATATGTGTGATGGGCCTCTATATGAGTTACAATGTTTCCTAAATGGTTACAGACTATTCAGAATGTAATTAATATGGCAAAGCTGAGATGTGACTGCCCTTACGAAAAGTTTATTTAGATATGCTATTAGTATACTTCTTTTAAACTTAAAATAAGAAAGTATACTTTTAGTCTACTTTTTATGTACTTCTTCTAGGAAATATACCTCAAATTGCACTTAACCTGCACACTAAATGCGTCCTTATAGCACGCAGTGTGTTTATCGTGCAATTTATACGCTAAACTGAGTTTTTACGTGCATAGATACGCATGGGTTGGTAGAGTGGAATTAGTAATAGTGTACCTTGTATTAGAAATGATGGTTTAGTAATTACTTACCTTGAAATTAAAACTGACGAAGCCAGAGGAAGGCAATCCAAAATCTAATAAAACAAAGACATTAAAAAAAGATATTAGTTAAACCTGGCAACAGTATTTAAGTTTCATGTTGCAGGTGTGCTGCACTATGGCAATAAATACTGAAAACTTGTTTGTTAGTTAGTCAAAACATGTACTTACAAAACCAAAAACAGCTGACTGTCTTAGTTCTTAAAAGAACTTTTGGGGTGTACAGTAGGGCTGTCAAACGATTAATCGCGATTAATCGCATCCAAAATAAAAGTTTGTCTTTATATGATATATGTGGGTGCACTTTGTATAATTATTTTATATATATAACTACACACACGTGCTTGTATATATTTAAGAAATATTTTCATGCAGAGACTGTATATAGATTTATTTATAATATCTATTATATCTAAATATAAATATTTTATATATAAATAATATTTTTTTCCTTAAATATACATGCATGTGTGTGTATATATAGAAAATAATTATACAAAGTGCACCCACATATCATATAAAGACAAACTTATTTTGGATGCGATTAATCGCGATTAATCGTTTGACAGCCCTAGTGTACAGTATCGGGCTGCTGTGGACACGTGCAAAAAGAAAAGAAAAAGAGAAAAACAATTAACATATGTGTGATGGGCCTCTATATGAGTTACAATGTTTCCTTAATGGTTACAGACTAATCAGAACATAATTAATATGGCAAAGCTCAGATGTGACTGCCCTTACGAAAAGTTTATTTAGATGTGCTATTAGTTTGTCTACTTTTTATGTACTTCTCAGAAATATAGGCTATTTCAAATTGCACTGGTATTTTTGGCCTATACTTGTTGATTGAGAGACTTGAAATTACTTTTATTACAGTTAGGTCTATATTGTTTACGGTTATAAATATACTTGAACAACATTTATAGTAGCCTACTTCATAAAATGAACTTGAAGTATATTTATTTTCATAATGGTGGTAATGTATGACTTACAGCAAGCAGATGGTAATCGAAGAAGCTGAAAAAGAGAGAAGAGAATAATTATTTTATAAATCATAAAAAGTTTCAAAGCACTCACTCTCATCAAAACCAATGTTCATCAGGTTGTATGTCAGGCATAGGCGTAATTTGCGGGTGGGACATCCTACCACTTTTAGCCAGGGTCTATATTGTCCCCACTTTTGAAACATCTCGCGGCACAGATGTACCAATACAAATAAAACATCTCCAGTTAACAGCATTCGTTTCATTTGTTAGTTAAATAACAGGCGATCTAGCACTGAAATGTGTTGTCTTCTCTCGGAAACGCGCTTCAATCCGTTGGGGAGATTCGTTCCGGTGAAATCACAAATCAAAACGCACACAAACTTGTCCCTGTTTCTCATGGGTTCTAATCCGCTCTTGTATATTTTCCCCCTCATCAAAACAAATACAACCACTGATAAACATTATAACAATTCAACCACTGATAAACATTATTGGTTTTGATGAGAAAAAAAAAACAAAAAACATACGAGTGCGGATTAGAACCTCGAACCTCCCGAGTCCCGACACGCTAGGCAAAAATTCTACCTCTTGACCATCACTGTACACATGTAACAAAGGGCGTATACTCTTTATACTCACTATACTTGGACATTGTGCTCATTTTTATTTATATACATCAGTAAGCTACAGGACATCGTCTTTCAAAACATGTCCTACTCGAAAGACAAAAAAAGAATGAATGAGTCATTGTACCCAGCACTTTTGAAAATACCCTTCCGAACGGTATTTAACGGCAGAAATTGTAAGATGTGGTACATTTACTATAAAAAAACATTTCCGTATTGAAAACTGATACATTTTCAACGGTTCCTTGATAATCACTTTAATGAGAGAACTATTTTGAGTGGTTAAAATAACTTAAGTTGAGAAAACCAATCTGGCTCATTCCCTCACATCTAACGTTAACGTTATTCCCTCACATCTTTCCCTCACATAATAGCCTTGTCTAATTGTATCTTAGCTGGTCTCCTATCGTTAATTATCATATTCGCGGTTTTATAATTGATATTTTCAGTCGGGAATATATATATATATAGAGTAATTTAAAACAATTAGCTATATTTCAAGGGCGTAGGTTTAATTTTGAAATTGGTAGGGACGGGGACAACAATTTTATGTTCAATTTTGATTCGATTTCGATTCGAAAGCTCTCAGTTCGATTCGATTTCGATTCTTGATTCAATTTTCGATTTCGATTCTCGATTCCTGATTTGATTCTTGATTCAACTACAATGAATATAGATGTAATACAAATCCTATATTTATAAAAAGAGAACAGTGGACATAAGTTTTCTAGTGGTTAATTAATACAAATAAATTAAGAGCCACAAACCTGTAAATAAAACTCTTCATTTTAGGTACACTATACACTAAATGCATACAATGAATAGACAGGATTTTGATGCAAGATGCAAAATTGATGCTAAAATCAGAGTCAGAACAGTTGCACGCCTTGATAAAACATGTTTGGGTTATGAATATTTAGACATTTTTTGTTACATTGATGATCTTACCTAAATGTTTATGTATTTTTTTTTTTAAGAGTTTATGCAACACATGGAAAAGACCAGAGTTTTTGACATAATTTTGCGTGTTTTTAACTGTTAAAACGATATAATCCAGGGATAAAACTTTTGTTTCTGGCGAGCTGTTTGTGAGGCGGATTTAGGCTTTCCTGCGTGTGCACGCAGTGAAAGACATCTGGGAGTGCGCGAGCACGGGATGGTTTAACATTGCTTGAATGTTTAAACTGGTAAAACTTAAAATGACGTGAAAATGATAAACGTTAGTAACGATCGTACGTTACGATGCAACGCCGGCCGGATCGAAATTATTGCTAGGGATATATCAGTGTCACTGGATATTGGTAGGGACACGTCCCTAGCGTCCCTACTAAATTCTACGCCCCTGCTATATTTAGGTTACTTGAATACTCACATATCGCTATACCGATCCAAGAGAGCAATGCGCGAGATACTGAGACAGCCCTTTATATAGGCCTACTCTCGGCCAGATTCGCGGGCTTAGCACGCGAGCAAAAAAAATCCAATTTTAAATATTTTATTATTTTGTGAAATGTTATTTATACATTTAATCCTACCCTTTTTGTAATATTACTCTCGTATTAAATGAGACATCAAATAATTAATTAATTTATTAATCTAAAAACACACGCGGGGTTTACTGATGACGTGTTTTTCTCTATTCTGACTGCAAAAAAACCTGTCCCCATATTTTTCTCATAATTAAAACAGTGGGAATGCAATACGTGGGGCTTATGTAATGTCAATGTATTTATTATTATTAATTATAACAACAATATAATAACAGTTTCATAAATAGGCTAGTCTATTTTCATCAACTTCATCTGACAGAACAGTTTATTAATTAATTTTATCAGTAAATAATTAATATAAATATGCAATTACACGTATTATATTTTCTTTGGTTGATTTCCTTAAGGATAAACCAGCACATTGAGTGTGTTTATTGCGATTATAATGTGATTTGGGCAATATATGCAAATCAGAACTCCCATTCCCATCCCCTCAAAAAAATAAAAAAATAAAAAAAATGTTTGAATAGGCTTATAGGGCTTATTATATTAACTACATTATATATATATACAATAATGTTCGCTTATTTTTTAATAAATAATTAAACCTGCTATAACTAATTAGCGAAGCAATCGTTTAATAACAAATTGGATATTAAAATAATAACAGATTTGTCTCATTTAAAAATAAACACCAAAAATAGAGATGAAAAAATATAAATAAGTAAAAAAAAAATAGGCTACTTTTGCTGGTTAAATAAATGTTCAGTGATATATTCCAAACATTTCAGATTTTTGGGGCAATTATTTCTCTATAGTGTTATGGCAAATAAGTTATAATGTTAATAACTCACCTCCAAGTCTTTGATTTTGTTGGACGTTCCACGTTCCACTGCAATATCCATTCGGATCTTGAACTTGATGCCGTATCACAACTTCATGAATGAGCTCTGGGACATTATTCTGAAGTTTTCTCTAGTAGGTTGTTTTGAGGTTATTCAAAAAATAACCTTCCAGCAACGTCCTGAGAACGTTGTTTATTGGTTGCAAAATAATTACTTAAAAATAACCATTAGAGAACGTTCTCTATAAGTTGTTTTGAGGTTATTCAAAAATAATCTTCTGGAACGTTGTTTTATGGTTGGAAAAAATACAACTTAAAAATAACCATTAGGGAACGTTCTCTATAAGTTGTTTTGAGGTTATTCAAAAATAGCCTTCCATCAACGTTCTGGGAACGTTGTTTTATGGTTGAAAGAATATAACTTAAAAATAACCATTAGGGAACGTTCTCTGTAAGTTGTTTTGAGGTTATTCAAAAATAACCTTCCATCAACGTTCTGGGAACGTTGTTTTATGGTTGAAAGAATATAACTTAAAAATAACCATTAGGGAACGTTCTCTATAAGTTGTTTTGAGGTTATTTAAAAAAAAACCTTCCAGCAACGTTCTGGGAACGTTGTTTTATGGTTTCAAAATAATAACTTAAAAATAACCATAAGGTAACGTTATTTAAGAGTTATTTTTGGGTTATTTAAAAATAACCACCCTGCATTGTTCTGGGAACGTTATTTTATGGTTACATAAAAATAAAACCTAAAAAGAACGTTCCCCTAACGTTAGTATTTGGTTCCCAAAAAAATAACCAAATGGGAACCAAAAACTAACGTTGTGGGAACGTTATGTGTTACCTGGGTTCAGTGTAATATACTATAGCTTTATAACATCATAGAATAGTTTCAGAAAATCACAAATTCCCTTATTCAATGACAACTCACTCTGTCTGTAACCATGCACCCGTCCATCCAAACAGAATGCCACTGAATTTAAAGCTCAGATAATAAATGGCAATTAAAGGTCACAGAAAGGTTACTTTGTGTTATTTCAACCACATCTGTCGTAGACTTTGGCATGTACCACCTAATTATTGTTTAGAAGAGTCTTTGAGGCAGTCTGAAATGCTCTGGAAAGAATTAAAATGCGTAAACATCAAGCGGCAACATTCTAATCTGAAACATGAAGCCTACCCGGAAGTGCGCAAACTGCAATACATCAAAAATCCGCCAGAGGCCGGTCCCTAAAGGGCGCAAATATCCATACCCCATGTTAAAATGTCCGTTTTCACAGCATAAATTCATGGTTTTACAGTTCCCATGGACTTTTATTGTAATCTTCAATATGTTCCGCGTGCCTGACAACTGTGAGGGGGGTGAATTTTTTTCTAACTCGTTAGTTTAGATCGTATATACAGATATAAAATGTATGACAAATAAGTGCGGTTAACTTTGATTGACAGCTGATAACGGGCTGTGACGAGTGGAATTTGACGTCTCTGCCATGATCTGACACATATACCACCTCTGTATCCTTTTTGAAACTTTTGTATTTTGTATTTCTCAAGATTTTCCAGTATGGCGCCGCCCATACCCCCTAGACAGCCTCAAACCCGTTCTTCAGAAGGTCTATGGGTGACGTCACAGACGCTTTGTCCATATTTTTTTTACAGTCTATGGTAAACATGCCACGAAATGGCCGACGGTTAATAAAATAAATGGATTATATCAGTGCTAATAGTAAGGGGGGACAAAGCAGCTCCTTCACTAGTCAACAGAAAGAGGCACATAGGTCATTTCTGTTAAGTAGCCTACAACACAATGTGTGTTCTGCTTTTCTTCGTGACACGACTAGGATCCGTAAGATTTGACAAGAGTCGTTCATTCTGACCCAACTTTTCTACTACTCGAAAGGAATAAAACCACTGGCTGCCTTTATTTTAAAGCTGTCTGTTGCCAGTTTATCGTCTGAACGTTGTCGAATCTTGAATACGCTGTTAAACAGGGCTTCAGAGAAGAGTTCACAACCAGTGTTAACTGGTGAGTGTTGAGGGAGGGAGGACATCTGCTGCGTTCTGCTCCACCAGATGCAGATTACAGCCAGACAGAATGGCTTTTCTGGTGCAGAATGTTTTGCTATGAGGCTGTGCGGTCCAACACGTGAGAGCTCATTCACATTATAGAGCTTCTGGGCTGAAGTCTAAAACACAACCACAGAAAGTGTGCGCTGGGTGAATCATCACTTTACATAAAAGAACTCACAAAGAGAGGCTCACTACATAAAAACACCTAAAATGTTTTTGTATTTCTATATCTTGGACCAGGAAATGTGTCCTATCCAACAACTAAACTGGATGGAAAACTATCAGCTTAACCCTATAAAGCACACTGTTTCATAATTGATAGAATTGGTCATTTTCTAAGGCCTCTAAATTTTAAACATGATGAAAACAAAATTCACAATATGCGGTTTGTTTATTGCTTCAGGCACTTTAGAGCACAGACTTGAGTTTGATCTCTTTTCAAAGACAACACTTAGCAGATTTTTGCTGAAGTGAAAAAAAGTTTTAAAAAGTGAACTTAAGCAGCATAGTGATCTCGGTCACTATAGCGGTCCCTTTTCCCGAAGCGATCTTGGTCCCTCCTGACTTGTCTGTCACCATGACGATAATGACATTCTCCATGATGACATCATCTTTCGCTATGGGACCCTTCTTTGAAGTAAAGCACCATTTTGGTGCCTGAGCTGAAGGCAGGGAGCGGCAGCATGGTCGTTTTAGTAGAAGTAACTACGTCAAACATTCTGGTGCCCAGTAGCAAATGTGAATGGAAATTGGCTTGATAATTGACAACCAGACTCTACAGAATCTTTTCGCATGTGTTTGGTTCTGATCGGGTAAAAAACAAAACAAAAACAAGGTCTAGCTCACAAAAGTATACAGGTTTCTTGAAAACATCCCCCTGAATTTTTACCAGTATGACATCGCTGCAAGACATGCTTTCTTTCAAGGATTCCAATGATTTAAGACACTTGAGCCTGTCACAAATGGATTAGGATTTATGACCCATTATGTAATTTTGATCACTGTAGCACCACCATCAGGTCGATTGGGGTAAGCCTCGGTGACAATGCAGAAGTTATAACACTTCCTGTTTCCTTTTTTTGCCATACATTTGTTGCCTTGCCACATCCAAAACGTTTGGTATATTGAAAATGTGATTGAAAAGCTGTTTAGCCCAATGAAATCAATGAGTGTATGAAGTTTGGCTACTTTAAGTAAAAAGGAGTGCGCTACAGAGTCCCTCAAGTACAACCCATGACATCGGTGACACTTTCGCCCACTAAAATTTTTAGAAATGGTCTAAAAAGGGGAAGACGGCCTAATGAGATATGGGTTCTTCATTATCTGGTTCTTGGTTTTAATGATCACAGCACCACTCTCTGGTCGCATGCTGAACATCATTTATAAGCTATTATTCATAACTGTTTTGAGCAGTGGACAAATGAAATACAACAGTGGAATGAGACAATTAACCTAAAATAAGCCCAAATCTATTATGTTCTCTCACTTAAACCCAGTAACCCCACAAAATACTTCACTTTATAACAAATCTTTTGGTCTAGAAGCTTTTTTTATCTTCAGTTTTGAACCTCAAGTTAAGTTCAGTAAAGTTATTGATTTGAACCTCTGGCCAGTAGATCATTTTTGCAATGGTTTTTCACTTGCCAAGTAATTTTTAAATTTGATCAACCATGTATTAAATTCTTATTGAATCAATGGATAAACCAATGAACATTAATAGATATGACAACAGTGTAAAAATATTTGAGGTGAATATTGAAAAGTAAAACATTAGAAAAATTAAAGCCTCGACTGGAAAATGGTATTGCACCCATCAGGATTTTGAGGCAGGTACCGATCACCAATATTAGCCATATTCCGACAGGTGATACGTCTCTTAAGCAAATTTTAGTCAGTCAATGCCAACAAAACAGGATTAAAACACAACTGACTCAACAAATTTGGCTTTCAACCATAGATGGCACCCCTTTTTCCAAGTTAAACAAACTCAACTAACATGGACTTCCATCCTTTGAATGTAGGATAAACAAAACAGCACAAGAAAAATCGCTTTGTTATACACATTTATTCGATTTTATGTTCTGGAAGACATCACTTAGCATAACAGAGTTTATTGAGTCACTTAGCCCTTCACGGAGTATCTCTTCTTGAGGAATGGTTGATTGTTTAGCTGGACATCTGACCCAGATTCACGTAGCGAATGTGCAGTCTGTGGGATACCAGAGAACAAGCCAACAGATGATGCTTGGGCACTCAAGCCTAGAGATGGAGTTAGGTTTGAACCTGTGGGGCGTTGCATGGCCCCAAAATGCTCAGCTATTTGGTTTCTGCTTGTAGAGTCGGGAGCTTGAGATGAGAGCCTAGAAGATCTTTTAATTACACCAATGAGACCCTGGGTTTGCAGAGAGTCTGAGCTATACAGGCCATTTGACTGCTTATCACTGGTAGACTGGCTAGAAACAGCTGGGGAAGAGGAACCAAGCTTGGCATATGCATGAGACATATGCAGGGTGAATGGCTTAGAGGACCCTGACTGGGTGCCATAGTTAGAGGCAAACTGCTTACGTGAACTCTGAACTGCAGCAGACTGACTGGAGGCACCTTGGGGGGAGAATAGTGATACACTTGGATAGGATGGAGACCCAGAGGCAAACTGACTTGTGGTACCTTGAAGCTGGAGTGACCCACCATAGGTGGTGCTTCCCTGTCTTTTGAAAGGACCAGAGGGCCCTTCCTGGGTTCCAGAGTTGCCCATGAAGGTAGTGGTAAATCGCTTCTGTGAACTCTGGATTGCAGCAGAATGACTGGCAGAACCTTGGGATGAGGAAAGTGTTACAATAGGATTGGAGGATGGCGACCCAGAGGCAAACTGACTTGTGGTACCTTGAGGCTGGAATGACCCACCATAAGTGGTTGCTCCCTGCAGGGTGAATGGCTTAGAGGACACTAACTGGCTGCCATAGTTAGAGGCAAACTGCTTCTGTGAACTCTGGGCTGTAGCAGACTGACTGGAGGAACCTTGATGTGAGGATAGTGATACACTTGGATAGAAGGATGGAGACCCAGATGCAAACTGACTTGTGGTACCTTGAGGCTGGAGTGACCCACCATAAGTGGTGCTTCCCTGCAGGATGAATGGCTTCGAGGACACTAACTGGGTGCCATAGCTAGAGGCAAACTGCTTCCGTGAACTATGGGCTGTAGCAGACTGACTGGAGGAACCTTGGGGCGAGGATAGTGATACACTTGGATAGGAGGATGGAGACCCAGATGCAAACGGACTTGTGGTACCTTGAGGCTTGAGTGACCCACCATAGGTGCTGCTTCCCTGCCATTTCAAGTGAGCGGAGGGTCCCTCCTGGGTGCCAGAATTGCCAGTGAAGGTAGATGTCAAATGCATCTGTGAACTCTGGGCTGTAGCAGACTGACCGGATGAACCTTGGGGCAAGGATAGTGATACAATTGGATAGGAGGATTTAGACCCAGATGCAAACCGACTTGTGGTACCTTGAGGCTGGAGTGACCCCCCATAAGTGGTGCTTCCCTGCAGGGTGAATGGCTTAGAGGAAACTAACTGGCTGCCATAGTTAGAGGCAAACTGCTTCTGTGAACTCTGGGCTGTAGCAGACTGACTGGAGGAACCTTGGGGTGAGGATACGGTTACTCTTGGATAGGAGGATGGAGACCCAGATGCAAACTGACTTGTGGTACCTTGAGGCTGGAGTGACCCACTATAAATGGTGCTTCCCTGCCATTTGAAGGGAGTGGAGGGTCCTTCCTGGGTGCCAGAGTTGCCCATGAAGGTAGAGGTGAATTGCTTCTGTGAACTCTGGACTGCAGCAGAATGACTGGCAGAACCTTGGGGCGAGGACAGTGATGCACTTGGATAGGAGGATAGAGACCCAGATGCAAACCGACTTGTGGTACCTTGAGGCTGGAGTGATCCACCATAAGTGGCACTTCCCTGCAGGATGAATGGCTTCGAGGACACTACCTGGGTGCCATAGCTAGAGGCAAACTGCTTCTGTGAACTCTGGGCTGTAGCAGACTGACTGGTGGAAACTTGGGGCGAGGATAGGGATACACTTGGATTGGAGGATGGGGACCCAGATGCAAACTGACTTGTGGTACCTTGAGGCTGGAGTGACCCACCATAGGTGGTGCTTCCCTGCCATTTGAAGGGAGCGGAGGGTCCTTCCTGGGTGCCAGAGTTGCCAATGAAGGTAGATGTGAACTGCTTCTGTGAACTCTGGGCTGTAGCAGACTGACTGGAGGAACCTTGGGGCGAGGATAGTGATACACTCGGATAGGAGGACGGAGACCCTGATACAAACTGACTTGCGGTACCTTGAGGCTTGAGTGACCCCCCATAAGTGGTGCTTCCCTGCAGGATGAATGGCTTTGAGGATACCAACTGGGTACCATAGCTAGAGGCAAACTGCTTCCATGAACTCTGGGCTGTAGCAGACTGACTGGAGGAACCTTGGGTCGAGGATAGTGATACACTTGGATAGGAGGATGGGGACCCAGATGCAAACGGACTTGTGGTATCTTGAGGCTGGAGTGACCCACCATAGGAGGTGCTTCCCTGCCATTTGAAGGGAGCGGAGGGTCCTTCCTGGGTGCCAGAGTTGCCAGTGAAGGTAGATGTGAACTGCTTCTGTGAATTCTGGGCTGTAGCCGACTGACTGGAGTAACCTTGGGGCAAGGATAGTGATACACTTGGATAGGAGGACGGAGACCCAGATACAAACTGACTTGCGGTACCTTGAGGCTGGAGTAGCCCCCCATAAGTGGTGCTTCCTTGCAAGGTGACTGGCTTAGAGGACACTAACTGGGTGCCATAGCTAGAGGCAAACTGCTTTCGTGAACTATGGGCTGTAGCTGACTGACTGGAGGAACCTTGGGGCGAGGATAGTGATACACTTGGATAGGAGGATGGAGACCCAGATGCAAACTGACTTGTACCATGAGGCTGGAGTGACCCAAAATAAGTGGTGCTTCCCTGCAGGGTGAATGGCTTAGAGGACACTAGCTGGTTGCCATAGCGAGAGGCAAAATGCTTCCATGAACTCTGGGCTGTAGCAGACTGACTGGAGGCACTTTGGGGCGAGGAGTGTGATACACTTGGATAGGAGGATGGAGACCCAGAGGCAAACTGACTTGTGGCATCTTGAGACTGGACAGAACCACTGTAAGTGCTACTCATTCCCTGGGAGGCAAAGCCAATAGAGCCCTCAAACAAGGGACCAGCGCTACTTTTGGACTGGCTATAAATAGCTGGCTGTGACGACATGGGTAAACTCACATATTTGGGATGGTACGCAGGGGCATACAGACCATGAGTGGCCTGAGGCTTCAGATATGAGCTAGAAGTAGAACTACTACCTCCCTGCACAGGGAAAAAGTTACTGGAAGTTAATTGAGTGCCAGACCTGCTCTGGGTGCTTGACAAACTAGGTAAACTCTGATCGCTTGTAGGTTGGCTAGAAATGCTTTGAGTGAGACTACCCTGAGTGTCTAGAGGTGGAGCAGGACCTGCTGACTGTGAATCTGAACTGCTGTCAGAGCCAAGCTTAAACAAGCTGGGAGCGCTTTGACCATTAGTAAACTGGCTAGAGACCTCCAATGGTGAGGGTAAAAGCTGACTGGAGTGGTCTTGTGATTCAGAAGACAAGTCAACATTAGAGCCAAGCCCTGCCACTTCCCCTTGAAAAGAAGAGCCAGAAGCTTCCAACAAACTGCCTGAACTTCCCTGAAAGCTAGAACTGTACAAACTGGGGGTACTCTGGTCACTGGTAGACTGACTAGAAACAGATGAACTGAGCATGTTATTGGAGTCTGGGTTTTGCTGACCCGAGGCACCTTGAGACTGAGACAAGCCACTGTTACTGCTTTCACCCTGAGGGAAGCTGGATTGAACAGAACCTTCTGAAGCCAGCACTGGGCTACCTTGAGAAGTATGTGTGGCACCTGGAGCAGATGAACTGCTGTAAGAGGTACTCTCCTGAGAAAACACAGGCAAAGTGGCTTCTGCTGATTTAGCATCCGAGGTTTCCAGGGAGCTGGACATGTACAAACTAGGGGAGCTTTGATCACTGGTGGACAGGCTAGAATTGTCAAGTGTTGCAGGGAGGCTACTTTCTCCTTGTGTAGAAACACTAGTAGTATCTGTGGCAGCTGATCCGGAGGAACCCTGGAGCGATGTCAAATGGCCTGCATGCTGTTCATTTAAGGGTAGAGGCAAGGAATCCAAAACAGACCTGCTTGGAGCTGTCTGGGCATGGGAGATTGAATCATGCCCGCTGGAAACACCACCTTTAACAAATTTAAGTAAGTTCAACCTTTTCAGGGGTCTATTAGAGAATAAACCAGAGTCCACTTCTTCAGACAAAATCCCAGTCACAGGGACCTCTGACACAGAAGACTGGACTGCACGAGGTGAGAAAGTTTTGTCAGAAGGTTGGCCCCACCAGTGGTGAGCATCTGAATGAGCACCAGCTGTGAATTAGACAAAATAGAAGACTTTTAAAAAAAGAAATCACAATTTAAAATCCTTTGCAAGAAAGATGCAAAAAACACACACACACAGACACATTACCTCTAAATCCATTAGTATTACTCAAAAAGAGTAGGAAGACTACCAACAAGGGTAACCTGAAAGTAAAGATAGAAAATACATAAAGTAAATAAACAATTTACTGATTCATTCACAAAATGAGTTTGACTGAATAAACTCACTGTGTCCACTCTTTATCCATGGTACACAAAAAAACCTATAGTACTCTAAAGCCCCAACATTCACTTTCTCAAAACATCACACAGACACAACTACAAACGGAGATAAGTGTATTTTATAGGCCTTCATCAGTCCAATTAGGGCAAATAACTAATTACATAGAACATTGTTCACCTGGGAAACTAACTGGCTGTTAAATGATAATTGATGATTGTTTTATGAAGGCTCTGATCCCTACACACTTATAGTGTGTAAGTGTGTATTGTTTGCATAGGATATTGTCATACACTTAAAACAAAATGTGTCTGATCACATCAGGTTGACCTTTATAAATAGTTTGTTTAATTGTTATTATGTAATACTAACTGTGCAGAGAGACAAAAGAGAGACAGAGAGGGCAACAAGGCTTTTTTCAACCCTGTTTAAATCTAGGCCTGTGTTTAAATATGACGCGACTTAGCCGCTCTCACACACCCATTTTTAAGGCCTTGCCCATGTCTACAGGCTGACAACTCTGATGTGTGTGTGTTGAGTTTCATGCATTTTGAAGAATGCTAAGTGTCTCAGAAATAGCCAAAAGAAATATTAAAGTTTGATGTGTTGCCATAACAACAGTATTCAAGATATCAAAAATCCTTTCGCAGGTTTACATCTGTCATTTCTTGGCATTATTCTGATGAAGTTTGAAGCAAATCAGTGTGGGTCCTGACTGGGAAATTCATGCAGTAAGTATGTTTTTTTTTAAGCTAAATAAGAAATCATTGTAAACACTTTTATTTGTAAAGAGAAATTTTTCAATATAATTCAATAAATATAACAGGGAGTACAGTTAAATATTTCTTAAATTACTTAATGAATCTTCTCCCCCCAAAAAAGTAGCTTCACAATACCAAACTAAATGCATGACTGTTTCTAATTCAATTCCACATTTTCTACACATAAGAGAGAGTAAGCATCATTAAATGTCTTGAGCTTCACAGGATATACATACACTCTAAAAAATGCTGGGTTGTTTTAACCCAACGTTGGGTCAAATATGGACAAACCCGAAATGTTGGGTTAAAAATGTAATGTAAAAATTTTACCCAACTGCTGGGTTAGTCCATATTTGACCCAACATTGGGTTAAAACAACCCAGCATTTTTTAGAGTGTAGTATTTAATGTATACAGAATTTGTAGAGTTTCGTAACTAAATCACTTAAATATACGAGTGTTTACATAGCCATTTCATTTAATAAATGGCAAGTACTGTTGTATCAAATGAGGTCGGCTAATCAGCACACACTTAAGTCACAGACAGTTCATGCTGGTTTATACCCTACTCTAAAATAGGAGGTAAATTAGTTACTAGAACTAAAATCTTTCCTAGTTCCTTTGGTGCAAACACACCAAAATCCAGGAACTTCCACCAATAGTTCTAGGAACTATGAAAAATACCGCTGGTGCAAAAGCCTCAATTGACAGGGTGGGTATACTAACATCCCTCAATTTTGTATTGGAACAGGCCTAGCCCCCCATATAGGCCAGTAGAATTAGGATTTTTATGGTACATATCTGACCAGAAAGCATGTAAAGTGTAGTGTTTGTTAAAGTAAAGACACCAAAAATTCCAAATGTATTAACAATATTTATTAAATCACCAGAAGCCACATGACATTCAGTTATTTTTGACCATAACCATATTCTTTAACATTGATGGGGCCAACAGATGCTTTCTCCCAGCGTAGATCTGAGGAACAAATGATTAGTGAGAACTAAAGCCATATATGACAATAACAACTTCTCAGAGTTAGTCCAAACCTGTAAGCAGTTGATCACTTCCACTTCTGATGCTACATGTTGTGTCACAGCAGCCACAAACCTGGTCAGAATCATCTGCAGACACCCACCTGACAGAACAAAACCTCAAATAAGTTAACACAACCAATTCACCTGAACACTCATCTAGCAGGAAACATACCCATTAGCAGAGAATGAACAAGCTTTCTGTTCAGGGCTTGTGGTTGCTGCAGACACCTTCAAAGTGCATGTGATGTAGACCTGCAGAGAAAATCGTTTATACACCATGGCAGGATATTATATAGAAAGAGTTGCACAACTTCAAGACATGCATACCAGCCCACTGTCTGCTTGCAGGAACCTGAACGCCTCTAGCTGAAACCTTAGCTTATCACCTTGAGTCCGGGGCATAAAGCGAGACGTGGAGCCTGTGAGCTTGGCATCAACCAGGCACCTGTGAACAGAACCCTGTTAGAAATCAATCACACAACCTTTCTGGAGGTGGGAGACATGAGGTTTCATCTCTTACCCATTATTCTCAATAAAGGAGTATCTGGGGACAGAAGCAACATCAGGGACTGCAGTAGCCACGCAGCTGTCCACAAACACACGGATGGGAACATGGTTGTACAAAAGCACAGATGCTTCAAGATTTATCATGTCACCCAGGAAGTACTGGTTAGAAGGTCTCTCAAATCTCCAGTCGTCTGAAAAAGAAGAAAAATAAATGATCTTAGCAGATCAATCACAAGCATTGTGCAAATCTGTATGGGCTACACCAACCAGTCATGAGCTTGAGGAAGAAGACAAACACGTCCTCTGCAACTTTAGTTGAGGCATATGGGATCCAAGTCGGCATTAAGGCATTGCTGCTCATATTATGTGTTCTGTGGGAGTCAAACACGCGATCATCTCTTGCCCATAAACTGCAGGATTAGAACATCTATTGAACATGAATTAACTGAATCCTCACCTTGGATAATGACAATCAATACCAACCACTGCACTACTACTCCTGACAATCGGGAACACCAAATGAAGCCTCTTGTGGTGTGTAGATAATGTTGAACCTATAGACAAGCTCATCCTCAGTCACCTAAACAGAAAGGTTAACAGAACAGTCACATGAATGGTTCAGAATATCCATGATTGTCACGACAGAACTTCACCATTGATGTGCTGCTACATCCATGCAGTTCAGACTCAAAGATCAGCACTTGAGCAGAAGAATCCTCTCCAGTTGCAGCACAGCCTCCCAGTGTGAAACCAGAGGACAACAGTGGGTGTCCAGTCCCAAAGAAGTCCTTCTTCACTTCCACATATACAGAGTTTTCTCCACACTGAGCAGCTACACTGTTGGCAGGGACAGGATTTGGCAACTCAAAAGGAACATCTGGCTGTCGTGGCTCCTCAGGTAGACTTGGAAAGCTCCACGTCAGTTTCGCCACTGGACCCTGCAACAGCTCCTTTAATTGAACACCCATGAGATCTTGAGAAGACTTTCCAGAGTCAGTTCTGACTTGCGTCTGGACAGGAAACTTTTGTGGCGCATATGTCTGGAAAGAATCAGCCTGTTGAGGAGCTTGAGCTAATGTTCTAGGCCTAAACACAGTTGGACTCCGATTGTGTGCTGCTCTTGCTCTCCATTGTGCTTCAGAAAAGCCAAGTGCAAGGATAAACACCAATCCAAATCCAACCTGCCAAAACCCCATTATTGCTAAACTTGTTTCAATGATACATTATGGTGCTACCATCCAAATTTATACAGATGTAATTTAGAATGGCTCCACCTCTCTCGTGATGAGCCTCATTTTTCTCTTCATCTGCCAATTAACTCAATCAATCTGTCACAGGTGAAAGTCATAGATTCTTTACTACGCAGAATTAAAATAATTAACATATAAGGGCATGTTAGCTAAACCAAATGATTGCTTAAATAACAAAATGAAAGGATCAATTCTCTGAAATACAAACATGAAGTCATTTTGTGTCTTCCTTTTTTTATTATTAATTCAGAAACATGATCACAGACAGAATTGCACACTAGAGTATCCAGAATAATAAAGTTTAGTATGTGACAGGTTTAGATTATAACAAATGTTTTTCCCTCACATCAACAGCAATCTTCACAAGGGTCTGAAATGGAGAAATTTAGTTTTTTTTTTAATTTAGGAATGCAGGATCATAATACTATTTGAATTTATTATTCATTTATATGTTTTCTCCCCATTGCAACTGTATTGTTTATGTAGTGTTTTGAATTCCAGCAAACTTAGAATTTATCTCTGTTGTATTTTTTGTTTCTTTGCATAAATTGCTGTTGTTGATTTTCTGTACAAAATATAGGAAAAATGTTTTTGTTTTAAAATAAGGTTATGCGTTTTATAGCTAAGTGACGTCATTTACACTTGTGTCGTCGTCCAATCGCGTCTCGCACTGCTTAGAACAGCTTTGGGTTTGAGCGGGACAGGTATGTGTAAATGAGCTCAGAAGCAAAGTGTTAATATATAATACATTAAGTAGAAATTTTGATTAATACCAGTGGATGACATGTTTTAATGCTAAGTTAAGTCATGTAGTATGCTTGGATGTCGTTGTTTTTGTGTTAAATTCAAGTTTTTGTCAATGAGGCCTTATTGCGTTGTTTCAAATTGCCGCCCGCGCGCGATTTTGAACGGCGGGTTTCAGTTGTATAATTCTTAAAATATAAGTTAGTTAAAAAGGGTGGATTACGTTTCTATAATACCATGCAGTTATCCATGTCAATGTATCTGTCAATGTATGTGTATTTGCAGTTAATTGTGTATTTGAACTAGTGATGGCAGATGCAGTTATGGTGTTAATGGGGCCAGGGTTTTATTTTTCTATCTATTTGCCCTTTTTCACAGAGACTACAGAACTGATTGTGAGAGTTAATTCCTGTCCTGTCTTTAATAAACTGCAGGTATGTATGTCATATTGTAACAATTTAACAAATTATTACCACTATACGATCGGATGTCACTGTGATGTTGGATTGAGACCTATTTTCATATATTTCCAAAGTATTAAAGGGATACTCCACTATTTTTGGAAATAGGCTGATTTTTACCACTCCCCCAGAGTTAAAAAGTTGAGTTTTACAGTTTTCGAATCCTTTCAGACAATTTTCTGATATTTAGAAGTATATCAGTAACCAGACAGTTTCTGGTCTCATTGACTTCCATAGTATATTTTTTTCCTACTATGGAAGTCAATGAGACCAGAAACTGTCTGTTTACTGATATACTTCTAAATATCAGAAAATCGTCTGAAAGGATTCGAAAACGGTAAAACTCAACTCTGGGGGAGTTGTAAAATGAGCCTGTTTCCAAAAAAAGTGGAGTATCCCTTTAAGTGATATATACATATATAAATAAGAGTATTTTATTATCAATTACCTGATTGAGTGTGTTTAATATGTGTTGTATGTAATTTGTAATGCATGTTGTGAAAAGAAATGAAAGAAAAGAGACATTGTAAAAAATGTTTCTTAGTAATTGTTGTGAGAACAGCTTTGGGTTTGAGCGAGACAGAGACAACAGAACTAAGTGTGAGAGTGTGATGTTAATTCCCATCCTGTCTTTGATAAACTGAGAAACTTTGAAGAGCCTGGTGTCGGTGGTTCATTTTTGTGAGTGAGATCAATTTAGGTTGATCAGAGTGTTTGTGGATTCATTGTAGACTTCATTCTTTCTTGAACTAGACCTATACTATATGCTGGTCAGTACCTTTGAGGCTGCTGAGAAGGTCTTCAAAAACCTTGATGCATTCTGCCCAGTTCACATTGTTCGATTTTGTATCACATTGTATATGATTTTTTTGCTTCTACAACCTACGTCTACTGACTAGCCAATAAACACCTGAAATGGTGTATTGATAAAAGCAACATGGTGCTAAAACTTAAAACTATACTTACCTCAAGCTCTATTTGCAAAATTGGCATGGCAAGTTGTCCTCTCTTCCCTAGCAATGACAGCGTCCATATTCTCCTCTTTTAAATGCTTTTCATTGAACTTTCTATTTATAAAAAAAATACCGAAAAATTCTTTGATACGTAATGTAGCACAGTTTCCAATGAAATATTAAGCAGCTCAACTGTTCTCAACATTGATAAATGTTTCTTAAGCATCAAATGATCATATTAGAGTGATTTCTGAAGGATCACATGACACTGCAGACTGGATTAATGATGCTGAATATTCAGCTTTGATCACAGGAGTAAATTACTTTTTAAAATATATCACTACAGAAAACATTTATTTTACCATAATATTCCACATTTTTAACTTCTCCTTTTTCCTCATTTCCTCAGTCTCATTTCCGGCAGAATCTCAGACTCTTCACATCCTATCTGAGTGTGAAACGGCTCCTACATGAGAGCAGCTCCTCAGCAGGTACCAAACCACCCAGAATCCTCTGTGAAATGATCAAATGAGATCATTTATTCCTGTAGAGCAGAGTGAGATAAGAGTAAAATGTGCACATATACTATAGACATATTCAACGTATATATCCCAGACTTGCTGATATGAACTATACTGTATATCACCAGTCACAAGGGTAAATGTTTTAAAATTGAGATTTCATCTGAAAGCTGAATAAATAAGCTCTTCATGATGTATGGTTTGTTAAGATAGGACAATATTTGGCTAAGATATAATTTGAAAATCTGGAATCTGAGGGTGCAAAAAATCTAAACAGAGAAAATCACCTTTTAAGTTCATTTATGTTCATGCTTTTGCTGCATCCACTCACAAAAAAATATATATTTTAGTATATTTACGGGAGGGAATTTACTAAATATCTTCATAGAACTTGATCTTTACATGATATGATTTTTTTATGATTTGATTTTTGGCCCATAACCGAATAAACCAAACCGTAAAGCCACGTTAGCCAATCAGAAGCCCTCAGTGCTGCAAAAACTCTGGTTTCAGCAATTGGCGTTTCAGAAAATACTCACCCTGGCAGGGATTTTCAAAAATGTTCGGTTTCAGTGTCCTGATACTGCGTTTCCGTGTGGACAAACGGCCGAACCACGTAAAAAAAAGTCACGGTTATAAAAATACCCGTGTCCGTGTGGACATGGCATGAGTTCTGTTGGTCACCCTGGATTACCTGTTTGTTTTCTTAAAGTAGTGCTTGCATTTGGAATCTCTCTCTGCTTCATTGCTGCCTCAGCGTTACAATTACTCTATAGAAAATAATATCTGGTTGGGTGCAAAATATGGTCGTTGAATGGCTAGACTTGAACTTTACTTGGCCACTGCTAAGTACCCAGTTTTTTCTATTGGACACATTCTTTGACTGTTTTATTGCAGATCATGAGAATTTGATCATTTGGCATAGAGCTAAAGTTAACTTAAGCAGACTGATCTCATGAAATAGCGTGTGTATGACACGCCAATTCGTATTTCCATTTTTGGCGTGCTATCAACACGCATAATCGCTTTTCAGCGTGTTTATGAACGCCATTGACTTAATATTATTACTGTATATATATATATATAGCTGCTTACCGACCAAGTAGTTACAGGAACTTAGTTATAGGAACTGTCCACTTCTAAACAGTTCTAAGAACTACTCTCCCCCAAACTCGGTTTTGCTGCTTGCGTTCGTAATGGCCAAGTGGCCATAGGAACTGGTAGGAGGGGTAACGCAAGCATGGCGTAGCGCGGCCACATACAACAACAACAAACCAGCATGGAGGAGGCTATTGCAATTTTTCTGTTCTGCCTTGCCGGGACCTTAATAACGGAGAACGAACGGCGGCGTTTAAAGATTATGCTTGAGTTCTGTACAGAGAAACACAGAAGACGAAGGCTCCAGCGTAATATGATGGAAGAAGATAAAAGAGCAGAGCGCAGGAGGCAAACAAAACGACAGGTAAGTTTATCTAGCATTAGCAATTAGCTGGTTGAATGCGTTATGTTTGTCTTAATCCTCGTTGTAATTTTTTGCAAAAACACACAGCGTATGGCAGACAGCGCGCTACAAGTTCCGTGTTGACAGTGGGCATGACTTATAAGTTGAATGACCAATCAACGTAGACCTAGGGAAAGGGAAATAAAAAAGTCCTTGCTCTAGACAAGGTACTGAAAGAGTTATAGGAAATACGGGCTAGAGGAACTAAAAAATCCCCAATTTAGTCCGGTCGGAACACGAGAAGAAAAGGGTTATAGGAACGTTAGGTTCTAGGAACTGCAGAAGTCCCTCCGGTCGGAAAGCGGCTAATGACTTACCTCAACCCAGTCCCTAAACCTACCCATCACTGGGGTTAATGGCATTTATGAGTCTTCCCTTACCATCTTAGGAAGAAAAATATCGCTCCCCAGATGTAGATGTACATTTTGCTTCGTTTCGCGCGGACATTTGACGGCGCGTACATAGACGCGGAATCACTCGGACGTTAATGGCGTAGACATAGCTTAAAATGCGTAGAGATAACACGCCACTTGATTCGAAAGTGGTGTGTATATTTACGCAAAAGTCATGATGTCATATTGACTTAAGTCACATACAGTGTGCAGGGATTACAGGATGCAAATGCAGGGATTACATTGCCTAAATTTTACTGAATAAATCCTGTGGTGAGTGACAGTTTGGGCTCTCAAGATTGTAAACGACAAACACAGTTTGCAAAGCACTATAGCTTCTGGAGGCATATAACGTCTGGCAATTATTAGTAAACGGCAGTCAACAGAAACATCACGTTTTGTTTATCTCATTATGGCAGGGCTGGTGGGAGCAACCATGGAGGAGAGGGACAGACTGGTGTCAAAATTTGCAAATGAGTCAAGACACCTACCCCGACTCTGTGATTTGTTAATACCTCTCCTGGAGAAGAGAGACACACATCTCAACTCCTAATTATGCCAATGTCATGAAAGATTCTGTCATTTACTCTCCCTCGTGTCATACCAAACTTGTATGACTTTCTTTTTTCCTGTTGAAAACAAAAGACAATTTGAAAAATGCACTGGTTGTTTTTCCTTTGCAGTTATAAACTTCAATAACATAAGGGCAGATCCTTTGAGAGTTGCTGATGATGCTGTGAAATGATGCTCGAGTGATCAAGTATTTCAATGTATAAAAAAGCTTCCTCAGTCCTCCTTTTCTTTGCTTACAGCCTTCCCTCGAGACCTACGGGGGTGGAGCTGAGACGTGAGAAAGTTAGGAAAGGAAATGAGGGTGCACAAATAAGAATTGAGAAGCTCCCAGGGAGTGTAATACAGAGGGGTTAACAAGGGAACTAAATGAACAACAGGGGCCTTATGTATCAACATTGCGTACGTTAAGTTTCACGTTCACGACCAGATGTACTAACAGTGAAATTAACGTAAGAATGTGCGTTCCTCCTAGTAAACTTCATGTATGCCGTACGTACATTTGCCTTGATTTTTGTCAAGTCTTTGTCATTGAGACCCCTGGTGAACGTAATTTGTAACTGAGGAAACTAACAAGGGCACAATGAAGACCTTTGCTGTGTTCCAGTCCAAAATTGCCATGCCCTTCCCTTGCTAACTTCCCTCCGTCTCGTTCACTCGGATGTACGTCATTGCTTACGTTTCACGAGTGCGCACTACTGGCGGAAAGCGCAATGAGCTGGAACGTCCTAAGCCCTTGATCACTTTGAATCAGCTATGAGTTGATTTATTATTTACTTTTTTCCCCTTTACGAATTTGTTTAATGCAGCATCCATGTATATAGGTGTGTTTGGGTTATTTTAAAATAAATAAATTATAATTAATATATCATAGAATGTTTGTTGTGGTGGTGATTAGACGATCTGTGGTTACGTCACAGTCGTACTGCATTGTGAGATATAAAATGCCTGAAGTGTACATATGAAGTAGACTCGCTCCCTCAGTCTAAGGCTCAATCCCAATTCACCCCTTGGCCCTACCCCTTAGCCCTACCCCTCCGTTTTGCGCGTTCACTTCTAGGGGTAGGGTGTCCCGATTCTTGTTGAGATCGAGGGGTAGGGCGAAGGGGTAGGGATACATAGCCCTCGAAACAGAGATTTTTCGCAAACGGTTCAACATTTAAATTTAGCGCTAGATGATTCCACGACGCACTTTATTTACTCTTATAATAACACTATAGTCGTTTAAATTAAGAAATGGTATAATAAATTACCTTTCCGATAAGAAAAGACATACATTTTGAGGAAGGGATGTTATCATCATGTTTATTCAAAGTTAAGAGCAGCAGCGCTGATTGTCAGTTGTTGTCATGGAGAAATCCTGTACAAACTCTGTAACGACAGAGCCATTGCCGACGACGACTGATGACGAATCGGGTTCATGAAGGGTTGTTCCATTTCGTAGGGGAATATTTCAACCCCTGGGCCCTTGTAACTCCGTTTTAAGGGCCAAGGGGTACACTCGAAAACAAGGGGTAGGGCCAAGGGGTGAATTGGGATTCAGCCTAAATCGAGGGAACGAGTGTCTGTCCATACAAACTTCCCTCGTTCACTTCACGAAGTGGAACGCACTTCAAAATGGCGGCAGGGATTCCCCCGAGGGGAAGTACTTAGGGAAGTTCGCAAGTGCATGTCTAAAAGTGGACTGGAAAGCAGCCTAAGGCTATGTTTACACGGAAACAATCTGAAAAACACTAAAGTGGGGTTGCGTTATCACTTTTTTTATTCTGCTTTTACACAAGGGTGAGAAGACCAAGGGGGTTTTCTCTGAGGGGAAATCCGTTTTGCATGATCATGGTCACACGGTGATGACTATGTTTTTTGGTCATGTGGAACATACCTTGGTTCCTTGCCCAAGACCCAGTGTTTGGGGCTTCTTGTTGACGCGTAACGCTATCGATGGATACTTCCCTCACAGGTTGGGGTGCGGTCATGATTGGTCACTCGGCAAAGGGTCTTTGGGAGGACCATCTTCTTTCCTAGCACATAAATCATCTAGAAATGATGGCGGTGTTTCGAGCTCTCAAACACTTCCTGCCAGACCTGAAAGGTCCGTATGGACAAGCACATGGGATACACGTGCTTCACGATGCAATCATGCAGGGCGTTCCCACCGCTCCTCGACGCAGCGTCTCGTTCCTTCTCAGGGAACCAGGATTACATAAGTAACCTGAGACGCTTCTCTGTTTGACCTGTGTGTTTTTTGTTTCAAAGTATAAAAGAAGGCCTTGGTGCCAAAAGGCTTTTGTGAATTTCTCGCCATGTGATAGAGCAGATAGATTGCTTCTGCTTGACCCTGACCTTTTATTATATAAGGTGAACATCTTATGATAATGTGTTATTCGGTACAACAGGATCTTACACAAGCACATGCATGCAGAAAAATTGAATTGTACTCTTATAGAACTGCACTGTTTATTGACTAGATGCGTTACTGTAGTGCAGTAATGGATTAAGAGAGCTATAGAAGTTAATGAATATACAATTTTAGAGATTAGTTTTCTGCAGATATAAACACACATAAGATAACTGAATCAGACACTTTAAAATCTTAAACAAATGTTTGGAGACAGCTGCAGAGCTTATAGTCATAAATAATTCTACTTGTTTATCAAAATAGTGAGAAACATAAAGTTGGTCTGGTATAGATTGCGTCATCATACATATCCAAAAGGAATGTATGGTTCATAGATATTATATCATGTGACATGCACATAGGCTCAATGGATATCTTGCTGAAATCAGATCAGTTTTAATTAGGTTACATGATCGTATGGACCAGGAAGGTTACCTAGCAACATCAGCTTGACCTGATTAATATTTATTATTATTACCCAAGCTTTCACCATATGATATCACAACTAACCAGTCTGCACTAACCCCCTTCAAGAACTGTTTTTTCCCCCCTTGCATTACCTTCAAGTGTCTTGTTTGTGGTAAGACGTAAGAAAAGAGCGGAAGAATAATCAGCAAAAGAATGATTATCTTTAGAGCAAAAACAAATCACTGCTTTCAAAGTGTGAGTCATCTTCACAGATTTCTTCTTCTAAAACAGCACCTATTTGATTAGCCATGTCCCATCTTCAATTGATTTCATTCAGCCTAAGAGCACAAATGTGAGCTGCAGAGATTGACTGATTATGTAGAATAGAGATGTTTAAAAGGGAGAGAACATAAAGAGAAAAGAAGGACATGGAAGAACATCATATGATACACTAAAAGTAGTCATTCCCACTAAAGAATCATATTCTCATAGTGCTCTATTGAGCTCTGAAAACTACGAATTCATCAAATAATCCACAGAGATGCTGCAGGCAGAACAGGCAGTCATATGAATAATAGCACATGAGTGTCAAATAGTAGGCTGCATAAAATAATGCCCGATAACAAAGATGTTGAAGAGAACCTTGGCCCTTTTTACACACTCTTATTTTTGTGGTTTACAAGAATAGACTTTCACGCTTGGATGTTCAAAAAACACTATTTTCCAAATTTTTTACATAGTTGCAGCACCTTTCATCCCAGTCTGTCGGTAACTCTCCGGAGTGCGTTAACCCTTAATTATAGATATAAAAATGAATGTTTTAACTATGTAAACCCATATTTAGCATCCTTAAATTATTCTTTGAGGCTTAAAAGACAGAATGAGATGAAATGCACATGGCTTTTGTCACAGAACGTGTGAGGATGTCAGAATTTTAAAAGGATTCTTGCCTTTAATGTTTGATTTTGATGTGTTATGAAATATTCTCCTTGTAGCACAGAACGCATCATTCAGTCTGCGGTGAAATGACTGAAGCGCAGGTGTGCAGAGCAGGTGTTTCTGCTTGCAAACCCCGTCCGTAAACAGTTTGACTAAATTAACCAATACACTGCTTTTGCATGCATATCCACACTCCGTATGCGCTTGTGTTTGTGCGTTTGATCTCTCTGTCCGCCTGTGTGTGTGTACGGATTGTATTTGAGCGTGTTTCCTGGGACTCAAACTCTCTGGAGGGAATGCTGCAACTAGAGCAGAAATACAAGACGAAATGAGATCATCGGACTGTGTGCTGATTGGCTGTCGGGATGACGGCCAGTTCCAAAGCCAGTTCTTGCCTGATTCTCAATCTACAAACAATCCGCCACAAGGGAGTGCAGAGGGGTACAACAGAATGCAGGCATAGGATTCGGATTGATGTTTTATGTCTAGTCACAGGGCTATAGAAGCATAAAGCTTGGAGGAATAACTTCACCTGTGCTGGAAAGTTTTGTTGAAAAATATATTTTCCTGAGTAGAAGGGCCCAGATCGCATCTCAGACTAACTGATCTCTTCTCCCGGTGCCAGTCGATTGATCCGTGAGCCAGGCTCCAGAACACTCCATGGGCTTCTGAGGTCAGATCTTGCTTGCCAACGTCTGCCTTGAACCCTGGATTAACAAACCACTATTAATTATGTTCTTGTCAAATATACATGGCTGGATAACTGAATTTTTTATTTTTATTTAATGCTTTTGGATGTAATTTTTATTAAGCAACAAACATGTTAAACGTTCAAAGTACAATACAAAGACAACAAAAAGAAAGTAAAAAATCCTCCATGATTTCCAACCTTATTTCCGTTGTGGAATAAAAATATATATATATAAAAAAGACTTTTACATCTCGCAATCTTGAAACTTCATTTCTTCTAAATCTGTTTACATCTCACAATCCTGACTTTATTTCTTCGAAATCTCTTTATATCCCACAATTCTGACTTTTTTTCTCTCCAAAATTCTAAATCTACAGATCAAAATTCAGAATTTCCTCTCAGAATTCCAAGTTTACAATTTACAATTGTTTCCTCAGACTTCAGTTTACATCTTGCAAATCTGATTTTTCCCCCGCCCCAGAATTCCGAGTTTAAATCTCGCAAATAAGTTTTTATTTCTCAATATTCTGACTTTTTTTCTCTCCAAAATTCTAAATCTACAGATCAAAATTCAGAATTTCTTCTCAGAATTCCAAGTTTACAATTTACAATTCTTTCCTCAGACTTCAGTTTACATCTTGTAAATCTGATTTTTCCCTCGCCCCAGAATTCCGAGTTTAAATCTCGCAAATCAGACTTTATTCTGACTTTTTTCTCTCCAAAATTCTAAATCTACAGATCAAAATTCAGAATTTCTTCTCAAAATTCCAAGTTTACAGTTCATAATTCTTTCCTCAGACTTCAGTTTACATCTTGCAAATCTGATTTTTCCCCCGCCCCATAATTCCGATTTAAATTTAGTTTAAATCTCGCAAATCGGACTTTATATCCCACAATTCTGACTTTTGTCTCTCCAAAATTCTAAATTGCAGATCAAAATTCAGAATTTCTTCTAAGAATTCCAAGTTTACAGTTCACAATTCTGACTTTTTTCTGAGACTTCAGTTACCATCTCGCAAATCTGATTTTCCTCCCGCCCCAGAATTCCGAGTTTAAATCTTGCAAATTGGACTTTATTTCTCACAATTCTGACTTTTTTTCCGTCCATTGACATGACTGCATGCACATACTGCATGCACATTCGGCAGGCTGCGGAACTCCAGACAGATCTCATGAAGTAGCGCGTGTATGACACACCAATTCGTATTTCCATTTTTGGCGTGCTATCAACACGCATTATGGCTTTTCAGCGTGTTTATGAATGCCATTGACTTAACATTATTACTGTATATAAAAATATATGACTTACCTCAATGCCGTCCCTAAACCTACCCATCACTGGGGTTACTGGCATTTATGAGTCTTCCCCTACCATCCTAGGAAAAAAAAAGATTGCTCCCCAGATGTAGATCTACATTTTGCTTCATTTCACTCGGACATTTGACGGCGTGTACAGACACGCGTAATCACACGGACATTATTAATGGCGTAGACATACACGCGGATAGCTCAAAATGCGTAAAGATAACACGCCACTTGACTCGAAAGTGGCGTGTACGTTTACGCAATGAAAAGGAACTAAAATTCTTAGTTTTTTTTAAGAAATAGCTTATTATTTTAAATGAAATACTTTTTTAATACATTATTTTATATTTATCATCTCGTGGTAACATTGCAATGTAGTTAAAAATAAATTCAAATTTGCCTTATTTTCCTATTAGTTGTATATATAAAGTGAGAAATATATTTCTAGATGACCTTGAAAGTTCACGTTGTCTCGGGTTTCTGACACGCTGATCAGTCATCAGACACCAATAGGGACAGATCAATGAGTGTCAGAAGAAAGCAGCAGACGCCACTGACCTCCCCCCTGAGCCCTCGCATGAAGAACACATGGCACCATCAATCCTGCTGACCTGGAGCCGTGGAACATCCTTGCTTCTGTCGAGTATTTTATATAGACTAATGCACTCTTTTAGCTATACTGAAATGGCTTTGCTTTTGATCAGAGGCTCAGCTTCAGAAAGCCTCATTCAAACCGCAACTGATGCAAAGAGCTGCAATACATTTAGACATTATATAGTGAACTCTGAAAGTCCACACTGACAAATCTGAGATTCAAAACAGAAATCTATAAAATAATAATATTCTTAGGAGTTTGTGCTCCCCTGGGATACACACACACACACAAGTGTATATTCAGTGGAGAAAATAATTATTTGTTTCCCCTGATTTTTTCTAAGTTTGCACAATGAAATATAATTTTTGTGGTAGGTTTATATAAAACAGATTAGTCCTGTCACTTCTAATGTCAGCTAATTGTGTGTAGCGTCACATAGAATGCTATATGACAAAAAGGCGGTATACTACGCACATGGCACCCTTTATCGTTAATATAACACGCGAACCCAAGTCGTCATAAATCCTTTAGCGTAATATGAGACTACCCTACCCCACACCTAAACCTACCCATCACAGCGCGTGTTGTATTAATGATAACGGGTGCCATGTATGCTTTTATTGCATGTATGGCAAAATTCTTGTAATAACAGTTTTTTTTTATTTTTTATATGTATTACTTAGGGGGTTAATATGGTTTTATTGTAATATTTTGTACGCTTTTGGCACCTGCCCAGGGACTGCAGATGAATTCCTCCTCCTTTGGCAGCCGTCCGTCTCGGGAGACGATGGTGTAGCTCGATGCGTCTATCTGTACCGCCGGGAATGGCTACGCAGACCAATTCTAGAGTGGCAGTCCTTTCCGCACTGGGCGCAGGAGAAGCGGGATGGCTGATCAGGCTGCTGTTGCCGCTGCTTCCGGCTAGCTCTCTTTGCCACGGCAGTGTCATTTCGTGTCGCTTCTGCTATGAATGTTACCTGCCGGACTGCTTGTCGCCAGACGGAGCGATCATCCGCCAGTCTCTCCCATGCGCTGGGGACAATGCCGCATTGCTTCAGGTCCTTTTTGCAGACGTCTTTGAAGCGCAACTTTGGGCGCCCTGTGGTTCTGGTGCCTTCAGCCAGCTCGCCATAGAGGAGGTCTTTAGGGATGCGGCCTGCGTCCATCCTCCTGACATGCCCAAGCCACCGCAGCCGTCTTTCGCTGAGCGTTACATACAAACTGCTCATGTTGGCTCGTTTCAGCACCTCGGTGTTGGGGATCTTGTCCTGCCACTTGATATGCAGTATGCGACGCAGGCACCGCACGTGGAAGCCGTTGAGTTTCTTCTCATGCCTTGCGTAAGTGGTCCATGACTCGCTGCCATAAAGGAGCGTACTGAGCACGCAGGGTTGGTACACGCGCATTCTGGTCGTCTCAGTGAGGCTGGAGTTGTTCCAGACTCGCTGATTTAACTTGGCCATGACTGCGGCTGCCTTGGCGATTCTGCTGTTGATCTCAAAGTCGATGGATAGCGAGCTTGAGATCGTGGACCCAAGGTACGTGAAGTTCTCAACGACGTCCAGGCTGTACCCGTCGATGGCGATGTTTGGAGAGGTCTCAGCTCCCTGCATCATGACGTTGGACTTCTTCAGGCTGATGGTCAATCCAAACTCCTTGCAGGCGTGTGAAAGGCAGTTGACAAGCTGCTGGAGTCCGTCTACCGTGTGTGAAGTCAAGGCTACGTCATCAGCAAAGAGCATCTCACGAATGAGTACCTTTGACTTTGGTCTTGGCACGGAGACAGGCTGTGTTGTAGAGCTTGCCGTCCGACCTGGTGCGGATGTAGACACCCTCACTGCAGTCTTTGAAGGCGTATTGGAGAAGCATGGAGAAGAAGATACCGAAGAGTGTGGGCGCAAGGACGCAGCCTTGTTTCACTCCGCTGCTGACTGGAAAGGCTTCGGATGTGACGCCGTTGTAGCATACTGTGCTGTGCATATTCTCGTGGAAGGACGTGACCACTGCAAGCAGGTGCGGGGGGGCAACCAATCTTCTGCAGCAACCTGAAGAGTCCGCTTCTGCTAACCAGATCGAACGCCTTTGTGAGATCGATGAAGGCGATGTAGAGTGGCATGTGCTGCTCCTGACACTTCTCCTGCAGCTGGCGTAGTGAGAAGATCATGTCTACTGTTGATCGGCCATCCCTGAAACCGCACTGGGACTCGGGGTAGACGCGGGAAGCGAGGGTCTGCAGGCGGGCCAGAGCGACGCGCGCGAACACTTTGCCTACAATGCTGAGGAGGGAGATGCCCCGGTAGTTGTTGCAGTCACTACGGTCTCCCTTGTTTTTGTACAAGGTGACAATGTTAGCGTCTCGCATGTCCTGGGGGATATAGCCCTGTTCCCAGCAGAGACAGAGGAGGTCGTGGAGTGGTTGTAGCAGGACTGGTTTCCCGCTCTTTAAAACCTCGGGAGGGATTCCATCGCTCCCTGGCGCCTTCCTACAGGCAAGGCAGTCGATGGCTTTGCTGAGCTCATCCATGGTTGGTGGGGTATCAAGCTCCTCCATGACTGGAAGGTCTGGGATGGCGTTGTGAGCCGTGTCAGTCACCACGTTCAGCGTTGCATATAGCTCAAGGTAGTGCTCCATCCATCGCTTCATCTACTTTTCCTGGTCGGTGATAACCTCGCCCGTTTTGGACTTGAGGGGGGCGGTCTTGGAGGGGGTTGGACCTGTTGCCTTCTTGATACCCTCGTGCATCCCTCTTGCATTTCCTGTCTCGGCAGCTCTCTGTATGCTGCTGCAGAGGTTTAGCCAGTAGGTGTTGGCGCAGTGGCGGGCGGTCTGCTGGGCTTTGTTCCTGGCAGTCCGGAGGGATTGTAAGGTACTAGGGCTTGGGTTGGCCTTGTGGGCCAGCAGGGCTTTCCTCTTTGCCTCAATCACGGGCTCCATTTCTTCCCAGTGGGCCTCGTACCAGTCGGCATTTTTCCGCTCCTTCTTCCCGTAGGCGGTGATAGCGGCGTTGTAAACCACGTCGCGGAGGCGGGACCACTTGGAGTCGAAGGTTTCATCTGCTGGCACTCCCTCACTGAGGGAGTGTTCCAGCCTGCTGATGAACTGCTGGGTTTTCTCAGGATTGCTGGCACAGCAGGCATTTATGTGTGGGCGACCCTTCTTCTTGGAGTGGTGCAGCCTTTTGGGTGTAATGCGCACCTTGCTTGCTACAAGGGCGTGGTCCGTATCGCAGTCGGCGCTATGGTAGCTGCGGGTGAGGAGGACGCAACCGATGTCCGCTCTTCTTGTGATGACTAAGTCAAGCTGGTGCCAGTGGCGGGGGTGCCTCCATGACACCTGGTGGATCTCTTTACAGAGAATTAGCTTTTAGCTAAATCTGGTACAGTACATATATTGTACATTGTCCCTGTTAAATAAATAAATAAACGTAAATATGTGTAGTGTAGCTCCATTTTGTCATATAGCGTTCTATATGGCGCTAAAGGATGAGAATGCATTGAAAAGACACCCGTCCACAGAATATGTATCTTCCATCCCAACCTCTCCACCACCATGGGGAAGACAAAAGAGCTGTCAAAGGACATCAGGAACAAGATTATAGACCTGCACAGAAAGTGCTGTGGTCAGATGGTCAGATTGAGCTCTTTGGCATCAACTCAACTCGTTGTGTTTGGAGGAGGAGAAATGCTGACTATCACCCCAAGAAAACCATCCTGACAGTCAAGCATTATGGAAACATTATGCTCTGGGGCTGTTTCTCTGCTAAGGGTACAGGACGACTTCACCAAATTGAGTGGTTGATGGACTTGGCCATGTACCGTAAAATCTTGGACCTCCTTCCTTCAGCCAGAACAAGTGTGGCTCAAGAAGAAGCACATTAAAAGGTACCTACTATGGCATTTAAAATGTTCCTAATATTGTCTTGGAGTCCCCAACAACAGTTTTACAAGCATGCAATGACAAAAAACACTTTTGTTGTCTTATAATATGCATTTATTTTTACCTGATTTGCCCACCGACTCCCATATATGAATCGTTTAGCGAGTCCTTTTTCCAAAACCCGCCTTTGCGTGACGCTAATCTGCAGTGATTGGTCAGATGACCTAGTCAGTTGTGATTGGTATTCTCTGTGCAGAGATTGTCGAAAACTGAACGCTTATCACCATAAATGGGTTCTCAACTCCAGTCCTCGCGACCCACTGCTCTGCATATTGTGTATGTCTCCCTTATTCAACACACCTCAGATCCTCAGCTCGTTAGGATAGAGCCGGCTCGCGAATCCATACTTTATAGCGTTTAGGTTTGTGAAGCAATCATCTTCAAAATGACGCGAACACAGAACAAGGTTTGGGCTATACTTGTGTGGTATACTTGTATATATAAACTGCAGCCACTTAGTCTTCAAATGCTCCTCACTTGGCAGGTGAAAAAAGTTCGCTTTTGCGTCGCACTTCACAACACAGCGTCTCGTCGACATGATTGTTTTCCGGTTTTCCCTGGCGTCTCCGAGTGCAATAAGTGGGCGTTTCTTATTCAAATAACTTGTCAAGTTGACGTCAACTAGACAAAAGAAAAGCATCGTTCTTCGAACGATTCATATCAGCGACTCAGTGTCGACTCTTACTTTTGAGAGACAACAACTTTGTATACGATGAACTTTCATGTTTAAAACTTTGCAGGATGTTTTCGTTCACTTAGATCTATATTAAACACTACTTGAAGGGCAATTTTCAAAAATCCATAATAGGTACCCTTTAAGGTCTTGGAGTGGCCTAGCCAGTCCAATCCTATAGAAAATCTGTGGAGGGAGCAGAAACTTTGAGTTGCAAACCGACAGACAAGAAACATTAAAGGCTTTAGAGAGGATCTGTAAAGAGGAATGGAGCAAAATCCCTTCTAAGATGTGTGCAAATATGGTGACAAGAAACGTCTTACCTCTG
This sequence comes from Cyprinella venusta, assembly GCA_038021265.1. Classification (NCBI taxonomy): domain Eukaryota; kingdom Metazoa; phylum Chordata; class Actinopteri; order Cypriniformes; family Leuciscidae; genus Cyprinella; species Cyprinella venusta. Next base: position 48,771,414 of record CM075863.1, on the reverse strand, counting down.
TGCTTGCCAACAAGGGTTTCTTCACCAATTACTAAAACACGTTTTGCTTGGAGCAAAAGTAAACCTACCATAAAAATGATTGACCCTTCATTTCTTTGTAAGTGGGCAAACTTACAAAATCATCTGGTGATCAAAAAGAGGTCACTTAAGTGTACTTAGCACACTGTTTCTAAACACATTTCAGTGCACTTTTAAAAAGTGTCGATATGGAACATGCTGTCCAGCAGAGTTTCATTGCAAACCTGATCAAACACATTTGTGTATTAGATAGAATGATGTTACATTAGATGGCAAGTAAAAAGTTTGCCGTCTAAAGATTGACGTTTTGGGTTATAAAAGCCTGAAAAACATAAATAGGTTTGTTGAAGGCTGCTTCGTTGGATTTGGATGAAAGGCTTGGCTTTTGATCATGAATGATATGCGAAATGGTGACCTGCAGCTGGTGGAACAGAGACATTGAGTGGCGGCAGGTGTCGAGTTTAGCCTTACAATACGATCATATGTTCTGAAGAAGCCACTGAATCATGGACGTGGCAAAAACGTTGAAATGCTTTCCATCTCAACTGTACAAAGCAGGTATTCACATTTAGTCCATGGTCATTAAATGAATCTGATTGAGCATTTCAAAAGTATAAGTAGATATGTGAATCTCTAGGCATTGAAATTCATTTCGGCACAACACAAAGTCACCTTCAGCAGGCGTTTATTTGCTACTGTAGTAACAACAGTGTAGTGCGTTAAATATTTATTATGTGCAAGCTTTAGCTCAATTTAAATCCTTTTTAATAGATTCGACACATAGCCGGAGCTTTGTTTTTTGGTTCGCCTGAGGCCACAATGCACAAATAATGAGGAATTATTTTTTAATTTGCCTTTGATGAGTTAATAAGAATTAATAGTGTATTTTAGATAACATGACTCCTAATTTTTCCTCATCAATTGAACCTTCAAAGTCTAATTCTCATTCCTCTCAAGTAAGAAAGGAGTGGATTTATACAGCTGCTTTTTCAATGACGTGACAAGCCAAATGTCTTTCAGTCACCAAGGGCACATTGTGCAGCCTTCAGCACACGTTTGTGTTCATTTGACCTTTACTGCTAGAATTCAGACATGTTGTATGGTGTAAATTAATATTACATTACCTGAAGTATTAAGTGTAGTATGCCCTTTTTAATATGCATGGAAAACCTGGAGGACAAAATGTGCAGTTTACAACCCAATACTCTGTGACGCACAATGCAAAAAAAGTGAAAAAGAAGTACACTTTAGCATGTTCTTGTTATGAAAATAATATGATTTAAAAGAATATACTTAAGTGTGTATATATATACTAAATATACTAAACTGAATGTAATGTTTTCAGACACTTGAAAATTAAATTTGAGTTTACATTTTATTAATTTAAGTACATCTTCAAATGTAATATTTATAATTGTTCTGTTGTCTTTGAATTTACTGCCGAATACCGACAAGCATTTATGGCAAACTAAAATATACTTTAATGTAATTTCTATTGAAACTTGAATTTAAATATATTTGTAATAATAACATATTTGCATAAAGTTGCATTTAAAAGGTAGTTGAAATGTAAGATATAGAGTATAAATAACATATCTAAATAAATATATAAATAATACGCTACAGTTAAAATGATAATCAAGTACTTTAGTAGGTTAGTCAACACATTAAAATAAGTGTACTTCTATAAAACATGACAAGAACAATGATTTAAAATGTAGTTTAAGGTAAAACTTTTAATTTGTATACTTAAAAAGTCTACTTAAAGGAGTAGTTCACTTTTAAAAAAACTTTTGCTGATAATTTACACACCCCCATGTCATCCAAGATATCTTTATTCAGTCGAAAAGAAATTAAGGTTTTTGATGAAAACATTGCAGCATTTTCTCCATATAATGCACTTTAACCAAACGGTTTAAGGTCCAAAAGACAGTTTCAGTGCAAACTGTTCAAAGGGCTTTAAATGATTCCAGACGATGAATAAGGGTCTTATCTCGTGAAACGATCGCTCAATTAAAAAAAAAAATTAAGTTTTATAAGCTCAAATGCTCTGGTCTGTGATGCGCGTTCGTGACTCTCCTGTTCAAACTCGTTCATCAAAATGAACAAATCTTTTTTTCGTGTCATTTGGTTCATTCAACGAACGAAATGAACAAATTGACTCGGAAAAAGATTCGTTCATTTTCATACTGTAAAATCCTAATTTAACTGAACGACTGGCACGATTTGAACATCCATTGACCCAGCAGGAGACGACCGTTTTCCCTTTTTAGTATGAAACTCATTTCACTTCGTTTAACTCGTATTACTTCTTCTAATGTTCTGCCCACAGCAATGCAATTAATTAATTCAATACAGTTAAGTGCACTTCTTTTTCAGGGTTAATCTTCAGCCTAGTAAATGATAAATGAACAAGTTAAGAAATTTCTATCTAAAATAAATGGACAACACATTACCTGTGGTGTTATTATTATTATTGCATTTTGCAATAATAAAGAAAGTTTTTTTTAATGTTTTCAGAAATATCATAAACTGTCCACAAAATTGTATAGTCAGCATTGAAGATTAGAACTTATTATGATCTATAATAATTTGCTTCCATCAAATTTGGTTTATTTTACAAATGTCTTGACACTGTAATGCTGTGACATTTCCGGCAATCCACGGTTATTACACTCGTTTGACAAGCTTTGACAGTGCTGACATAAACAACTAACACTTGAAAATGGCAGAGAGGGTTTAAACACGCAGGGGGCGCAGGTCAAACGCAGAAGCGCTTCATCTGAGCATGAGCGCCTGAATCCTCGCGGGGATCCATAATCCAGGTAATGTTCTTATCTGTCCCCAACCATTTCTGATGAGTTCTCATCTAGGAAATCACACAGCAGCCGGATCCCACATCCGGCAATCAGGATTAATGTCAGTCAGACTCAGAATATCAAAACGGACTATGATACTTTTAGCTGTGTGCTATTTGTGGAGAAGTGGCTTTGTGACAGCTATGACTGAAGCATGAAACGCAACAGCTGTGATGAAAACAGGCTCTGATTAAAGACTCTATTGGAGTATATGCTATTAATATAATAAATAATACATTATTAGTATAATCGTATTGTTTAGATAACATGTTTTGCACTATTTTACACTCAACTAAAGGATAATTAACACCTGTTCAATTTCTATTTAACTCAATTATCTAATCAACCAATCACATGGCAGTTGCTTCAATGCATTTAACTCTTTCCCCCCCAGCGTTTTTAAAAAAAGTTGCCAGCCACCGCCAGCGTTTTTGACGATTTTTGCTAAACTTTAATGGCCTGTTGAATATTTTCTTCCATGAATATAGGAAGAAGCTATATATCAAAATAAAGATCTGAGCCTCTGCTTTTAGACAAAAAAAAAACAATTTTATTTTGTCTTCATTTGTTCTTTTTTTATTGCCACTTGAACGGATGTAGGTTTTGTCAAAAACACAACATTTTGTACAAAAAACTGAGAAAAAGGCATTTTTTATCAAACAAGTGCATTCAGATGTTGTTTTCTTCATATAAAAAACTTTCCAAAATAAATTAAAAAAATAAATAAATGTAAAATATATCAAATTTAGGCACTGTAATGTGCTTTTGAGTGGTACACGGAGTAACATTTCCCAGGATGTAAGGGGACACCACAACTTTTGCAGTAGAACGAGGTCTCCTTCCGCAACCCCTTGCGTATACAAACTCTGCATGCACAACATGTGCATCTCTCTCACTCACTACTTCGTCCCGATCAGATTCAGAATTATCAAATAAAGAGTCATCGGACTCCGAGACCATCAACACCTCCAGTACTTGATCAGCCGTATACCTCTGCATTTGTCTGTCTGATCTTTTGAGCTACATTCTCACAACTCCACTTCACGTTTGAGACAATTGCAATCTGTTTCTTTGATCAAAGAGTTGCGTACTCTTTCAGAACATGTGCGCGGGCCTTCTTTACCGTATACCACCTAAAACACGGATACCCGGAAAATTCCGTGTTTGGCGGGGATGCGTTTTTTCTTGAAACCCGGAAAATTCCATGTTTGGCGGGGAAAGAGATAAGGGTCCAGTCCTGGTCAAGACAATCTCCTGAACTCCAAACTGAATGGCAGAATGGGAAAGAAAGGGGATTTAAGCAATTTTGAGCATGGCATAGTTGTTGGTGCCAGACAGGCCGGTCTGAATATGAGCCGCACAACCTTGAATCGGATGGGCTACAACAGCAGAAGACCCCACCGGGTACTACTCATCTCCACTACTAATAGGAAAAAGAGGCTACAATTTGCAAAAGCTCACCAAAATTGGACGGTTGAAGACTGGAAAAATGTTGCCTGATCTGATGAGTCTCAATTTCTGTTGAGACATTCAGATGGTAGAGTCAGAATTTGGCGTAAACAGAATGAGAACATGGATCCATCATGCCTTGTTACCACTGTGCAGGCTGGTGGTGGTGGTGTAATGGTGTGGGGGATGTTTTCTTGGCACACTTTAGGCCCCTTAGTGCCAATTGGGCATCGTTTAAATGCCACGGCCTACCTGAGCATTGTTTCTGACCATGTCCATCCCTTTATGGCCAGCATGTGCCCATCCTCTGATGGCTACTTCCAGCAGGATAATGCACCATGTCACAAAGCTTGAATCATTTCAAATTGGTTTTTTGAACATGACAATGAGTTCACTGTACTAAAATGGCCCCCACAGTCACCAGATCTCAACCCAATAGAGCATCTTTGGGATGTGGTGGAACGGGAGCTTCGTGCCCTGGATGTGCATCCCACAAATTCACAAACTCTAGTCTCCACTTCTGCCTGTCAGCCTTTCAGCTCTGCCTAAGATCCACCATCACTAAGGCCCCACCAGTTTCTTGGCCTTCCACCTTGGTTTCCAGGCATCTCGCTACGTCCCAGCTTCAACCCCACGATCAAAACCAAATAACCCAAATGAAACTGAAAACAAAGGAAAAAAAGGAAAAGAAATTGACACCGATTTCACGAAATGTTGTTTCTTTTGCATTATTTGATTCTGATGTTTGGGTTTAAATTGACACGGTCATGTGTTTGTAAGATTTACCCTAACCTGTTATATATGATCTAAATTGGGTTGACTCGATGCTCTGAGGGTGAATTGAACATGAAACAGAATAGTAACTACACAAGCTGTTTTTAAACAGAACACCTAGGGTAAGCAACAAACTTCAAAAACATAAATTATGTAATGAAAGAAAACAAACAGCAAAGATGACGTTTTTGGAGAAGCTAGTTAACGAAGAAAGGATGAGCAAGAGCGCTTCGTGGGCTGTGAAGAAGGGTTGTGGGGAAAGGGAGGATATGACATTCAGGTTTTATACTTTAATGAGAGATGTTCTGCTGAAAGGGCTTTTGTGAGAAGTTTTTTTTTTCATGGAGTATGATAGTGGAGTGGAGATTCAATGTGCCTGGAAGAGGTCATCCTGCTGTTCCACATTCTCTCCGACTGTAATTACAAAGCAACGCACGTTAGTTGGCCAGATTTTCCCTCACAGATCCTTGTCTGAGGGTAGAACTGAAACTGTGGCATTTTAATATGCCCCCACAACTGTGAAACTTGCCCTTTTCCTAATGGATACAGAAACACTGTGCGCTAATTGCTACTTCATACTCGGCTACTCTCTCAGCTTCTCCAGATTGAACACAACCTCAAGGCAACAGCGAGAACTTGTGCTCCTTCTTCATGCTGTTAAGTCCCGCTTAGGGAGTGCATAATGAAGGTAAATTATGATTAAAACTATTTTTTTGCAGACCATGGGTTTATTTTTAACCTCACCATATGTGCCTAGTGTAGAGCGGATATCAAATTTATCACAGAAATGACCAAATCTGTTGTGTTTCGAATATACTTTAAACTGTAAACTTAATATCTCCTTAAATTCACTGGCCATGTATGTATGTCACTGGCCACAGTTTGAGATATTGTTAAGGTATCGTCTGAACCACAAGGATACACCCCTCAGTAATGTATGTGTAACCCCTCCACCCGGGCCTCGAACCCGGGTTTCCGGCATGAGAGTCGGGCGCTCTAACAAGGAGGCTTAATACTGCAGCCTCTAGCATCTGTCGCTAGAGCGCCTATTGAGATCAGAGGAGTGAGGTTTACTTGCACAGCAACTACTAGCTGGCCTCCGTTACACTCACCCCCCTAAACCTCACTTTCATCCGGGTCACGGCACCAATGTAACCCCTCCACCCGGGTCCCACTCGACCCGCTCCAAGCGGGCCTCGAAACCCGGGTCTCCGGCGTGAGAGTCGGGCGCTCTAACAAGGAGGCTAAAGACTGCAGCCTCTAGCATCTGTCGCTAGAGCGCCTATTGAGATCAGAGGAGTGAGGTTTACTTGCACAGCAACTACTAGCTGGCCTCCGTTACACTCACCCCCCTAAACCTCACTTTCATCCGGGTCACGGCACCAATGTAACCCCTCCACCCGGGTCCCACTCGACCCGCTCCAAGCGGGCCTCGAACCCGGGTCTCCGGCATGAGAGTCGGGCGCTCTAACAAGAAGGCTAAAGAATGTAGCCTCTAGCATCTGTCATATGCATATACATATGCTGGGGATTACTTATTCAGGAGAAATATCTGAGAATAATGTGAATCAAGCATTAATGAGACTATCTATTTAACATAATTTAGGAGAAAACTCCTATATAACTCCTATTTGAGTTTTCTTGCCTATGGTGCGGCTGGAGCTGAATCTAACAATAGTGTTATCAGATAATCCGTATCATTCTTGTTTTGTTATTGTATATGTAAATCTGCCATGTTTAAAGCACTAAAACAGCTACACAGTGACGGCTTGGGAAAAGGAAATCCATGAATTAAAGCCAATGACAACCCCGAGAGTGCAAATTAAAACAGAGAGCTCCGGAAAAGCACGACCTACATTGCTCCGCTCATAATCTGCTGATTTTTTTTTTTTTCATTTCCACCTGGCAGATTGCCACAGCGAGGATTTTGCTGGAAGCAATTTGATCCAAAACAGAGGACTGGAGAGAAAAAAAAAGCCATTTATGTCTATGCAAGGCTTGTGTGGATTCAAACAAAACAGCGCAGGGTCTCACATCCGTTATGAGAAGAAAATCAACACAATGACTTCCCAGAAAACCCATCGTCTGTGTGATCTGAGAAGTGATGCGTCAGATAACAAGGATTGTCTAGACATGTTCAGAATCGAGACACCTTACACGGTCCACAAAACAATTTCATTACATGTTGTTCCTGGGCTCCGGTAATCACTACGTTAGACTTTACCAAAGCACAACCATTCACTAAAAGTTAAAAGACAAAGGAGGTGCAAACTAGAAAAGGATTTGAACCCAAAACCTAATTTGAACCACACACAAAAAAAAAAAAAATCTTCCTGCCCTGTCCCAGTCCCACAAAAAAACATCCCGTCCAATCCCAGACGAACGACTCCTATTCCCTCCCACTCCCGTGTTGTGTTTTTTTGACCAGAATCTGTCAGTTACAGTAAAAAACTGTAAAACTGCGTAGTTTGGATGACACGCGCACTCTCAAGGTCTCTCGCTCGCTTTCCCTCTCTGAAGTCTGTGCGTATGTGCGCTAGGCGGTTTGAAGGACATCTGGCATTTCGTTCTTTCTGCTGTATCGAAAACGTACCGAAGCATGACCTTAACACCGAGGTACGTACTGAACCGTGTACCGTTACCCCCCCAAGTATAGAAACTGTATATTTGTGTATAAAGTTGGGTATCATAGTTTTATTACGATTCCCAGTCCTGCCCACTCCCGCTGACATTTTTTCCTTTCTCGTCCCAATCCCGTGATACATAGTGAATTTGTTTCCCATCCCGCGGGATTCCCATAAAAATGTCAGCCTCTAATAGTGATATACTTTACAATATGAGGCGATCAAGAAATTTAAAGCTACACTGTGTGATTTTTACCCCCATCTAGCGGTGAAAAGGTATATGATCATCCAGTAAATATTAGTTTCTGTTCCTCTCAATTCCGACTCCTACGGTGGCCATTGTAGTCCAAGATTAACATGGCTTCCAGTTCGACCTCGTCCATGAGTGTTAACTCAAACGTAAACACGAAAGGCGAAGCTTGAATTAACTATTTGGCTAATGCATTATTTAATTATTATTAATAATTAATTATTATTAGTCTCTGTTCATTTAAGCCGTGTTTTCCCTCGGTGTTGGTTGATCGTCGGTGAATGGGTTTTTGAGTTCCTGTGTTTTAATGAGTTCCTGCGTTTTTCCTGAATAAACCAGTTACGTTTAAATTCTGGTCCCTCGTCTTCAGAAACAAGCACAACCGTGACGGCTATAGTGTTCAACCCTGTCACCCTAGTTTCAACCCAAACACATGACAGATTTGGATAAATAAAATGGGGAAACAATTAATTTTGAACTTAATGCTTGCTAAAGTCTGACTGACAGATTAGGTGCAATCAAATTTTGAAACAAAGGAATATTTTTATTTTTTACCTAAAAAGTTCTGAGACCAATGATTCATTAAGTCGATAAAGTACTTTTTGTGAAGCTTTTCATTTCTTAAACAACAATGTAGAAAGACATATAATCGCGATATTCCAAGATGACAATTGGGAAGAGTCATAAAGTATCATTTTCACTAGGAATGCACGATATATCGGCCAGTATATGTTCATTTTTAATGTTATCGTTATCGGCCTGGTAAGAAAATGTGGCCGATATATTAAAGCCGATAAATATTGTATTATTCCCTTCAGCTGAGGCACTTGTTGAGCACTGTTTATGTTTTTGATTTTCTTGAAATATTATTGAAATGAAAATATGGTTTGGTACAACATGTGCAGCGCAAATCTGTCATATCGTCTATACAACACTATAATGAAAACATCATTACAATTGTGCGCTTGGGACATGGATTTAATTGTGAGACTTTTGTTTTTGTAATCAGGCTCTCAAAATTAGATAAAAATTTGGATCTAAATTTATCAGCCGATATATCGGTTATCGGCTTTCAAATATAAAGAATTATCGGTATCAGCCAAAATTTTCATATCGGTGCATCCCTAATTTTCACACATGAATCGACTTCAGACCTTATTTAAAGTCTTTGGGATGTGCTGAAGTAGACTTTATTGAGTGCTTGTCAATACAAGATCTTGACCAACAACTGATGGACCTTTTGATGGAAGAGATGCGTCTTTAGTTAGGAGATTTTATTTATTTATTTAAGAAACCGATACTTTTATCAAGCAAGGATGCATTAAAAGTATCCTATAGGATACTTTTAATGCATCCTTGCTTGATAAAAGTATCGGTTTCTTAAATAAATAAATAAAAATCGTTATAACGAATCACAAGAGATTCACTAACTGTGTGTTCAAACTGTAAGAGATTAAAATATTCCAGGAAGCAGAAGTCTGATATGTGGTTCTCAGTTGCATTTATTGGGTGAAGAAGGACATTCAACTGTTCCTCTATGCTGAACAACATACCCAGGTTGCTCTGTATGTAAGAAAAGAGAGATTCAACATTAAATCACCTCTTACATTACAGTAGGTGTTGAACCTTTGAAAAACCCAGAAAGCACAATTGGTGCTCAGAAAAGGCCATTCATTTTTGGACAAAAATATCATGTTACATTCTGAAACAAAATTAGATCAGTTTATAAACAAGTCACTGCTTTGCCCTAATGCTGCCTTCAAGTCCTCCCAGGAAGTTTCAACGTGTGTGTGTTTGGAAATCGGTCAGAATAGCATGGACGCATTGGACTATTTGAAGTTTCTTTCTCTTTTTCGATTCCTGATAAACACAGGAAGCTAATGAAGCGCAAATGAGGCACATTATGTGTCTAACTGATGCTTAATCTGTTCACTCCTGTGCTGCCACAGAGAATGATGGGAATTTTGCATCATATGGGAACACATTACCCAAACTTCACCGCTATTCTTCATCAACAAAATTATACACACACAGTGCCGTCAACATTTACAATGACTTATCATGGCCGACGTCAATTAGCTTCCAACATGATTCTTTACTGTAATTTACAGTGAAAATTAGGAGGTTCCCATTACGACATTATTATGTCATCACCCGCATATAACGATTTTAACAGGACCTGAAAGCAGCATAACAGATACAACTGCATTTACATAAGAGATTTTTGTTTCTCTAGGTACATTTATGACACAAAGTAGCAGTAGATTACATTCAAATGAAAGAAACGGAGTATTCAAAAGTGTTTTATATAATTCCAGTGCATTTCGGTAGAGCAGTAGAGCTCTTGTAGCCCAAATACAAACACGTGTCAACAAGGGAAACACACTAATGCATTATTAGTGTCTATTGTGTAAGAACACCGCACCACAGTGAATTTCACAGACTTTGATCTGGCCTTTGTGCACAACAAGTTGGAAGATGAAATGAAAACATCCATGTAACAAGGCGAGACGGAGTGAGACCGACAGGCCCAGCGGTGCATTTAGATGTGAAAACACAGAAAAGATGCAGAGGACCACATTTACATAAAGTGTCCCATATATTGCACTGCTCTACTTCAACACAAATGTACAATTTGAAGAAGTCGTCATTATTAGATCAAGCGCAAAGATAGAATCACACGGAAACATCTCCAGGTCAAAGCAGCCTGTTTTCAGGACCCCTTTTTTTCTTTTTTCTTTCTATTTTTATGATATTAAGCACATTTCCCGTTTTTAGATGTTTACTTTTGATTTTTGTTTTTTTAATTCTCATTCTCAAGGGTGATTCTCTTTGTTGGAATTATTGTTATACTGTTTTTATTTCAAGAAAATATTCGAAAAATGACTTTTTACTCAAAAAAGTAAAAAACAAAATTTCAAAAATCAAACAAATAAATGTAACAAATATTACCAGTACCACATAAACAATTCACAAACACTTCACAGTATTTATATATATAGCCATGGTTATGTTCTGTTAACGGGACTTTTATTTTGACAAAATGTTCGGTTTTAATTAGTTCCTGTTTCTTCGCTGTTTTGTTTCAGTTTCCTTGGTTACTGATTATTGGTGCGTTCAACGCCATGTTCACGCCATTTTGAGATTCCAACTTGTAAAAAGCGAGACGTGAGGTCGGAGGTCTTTCTGCTTGCTGTAGTGACGCTCGTGTGGTGTTGAAGCGGATTAGATTAAGGTTGCGTCCGAAATCGAATACTTCCCTACTATATAGTATGCGAAAAACAGTACGCGAGCAGAGAAGTATGTCCGAAATCATAGAATTCGAAAAACAGTAGGCGAAAAGCACCCGGATGACCTACTACTTCCGGCGGGATTCTGAAGTGCGCATACGATGGACACTTTACTATCCCATGATGCCACGGGAGAGGAGTTGTTGTCGTTATATTTGAAAATGGCGGAAACCGCAGACGCGGCTGTAACGTTAGGAGATAAACAGGCACACATGCGTACTCTATTGATTCATTCATGTTTATTTATCGATGGTAATATCACAAGCAAATAAATGGCTTTTTCCTTGCCAAAAATCAACATCTGTCATTGTTCATAGGGTGTGTTTTATGAGGTAAAATTTATTAGGTAAATAAATGTCATTTGAGAAATTCGTGAAAAAGGCGTGATCTGCGAGCAGCTGACCGACGCCTCCTCTTGATTGTCGACTCGGACAACGTAAAAACGCAGATGAAAACAGAAAGCAGAACTAAAATCAATACGAAGTTGGTGCAGTCACTGGAATGGACTCTTTAAATTTTCGCACCGTTATGACCAGCGTATGTCACGCGACAACAACATGGCGCATGTAGTACGTCCGGACTCATTCATACTGCCCGTATTCATACTATATAGAACGTACTTTTTTAACGGTCGCAAAGTACGTTCTTATTTAAATATAGTACCTACTCACATAGTATGCGATTTCGGACGCAGCTTAAATGTTTCTCAAATACACAGACGTTTCAGGTGCTGTCATGTAGCAGCAGCAACACTTCCCACTCAGTACTTTGTGTACTGTTAAAAATTGTAAAAAAAAAAGTAAAAATTTTATCCCTTAAAACTCATCTTTGATTTCCTAGATGAGTAAAGTTTAGCGTAAAGTACCCAAAGTGGCAAAAAGAACCCACATGACTCCGAAGTACGCATTCAATGAACACTTTAATATCCCATGAGGCCACGGGAAAGGATTTGTGAATGTCAGTGAAGCTACGCAGGTATAAATACATTCATAACTAAATTACATTCATACTACATATAACATATGTCACGTGTCATCATCTCAAAATTACGGTACTTCTGACATGGTGTGAACACAGCATGTGTCATATTTCGTATTGCTCTCATCTGTGTCTAGTTTAGTTCCTTTGTTTGCCGTGTGTATTTATACCCACAGTTTAGTTTGCACATTTACACATTGTGTGGTCCTTTGTTTCTGCTCTTTATCCTATTAATTCCAAGGTTTTTTGGTTAATAAATAAAAAATTACACCGTGTCTTCACAGGACACGAGCAGTGCGACGCGACAAAAGCAAACAGAACAATTACAATTACAATCAGCGATGCTGTCTACACTGGATGCGGCACGATGAATCAAGACAAATTCCCAACATTATATTGATATTCTGTTCTATTTCTGACATAATTCAAGCACTTGTCATGAAAATAATTTTATAGTGCAAACAAATGTGCTTAATCAAATAAAAATGAAAGAGATATAACTTTCTGAGTCAAAATAGAATTTCTCTTTTTTTTGTTCTTTTGATTTGGTAAGGAAAGATGCCCTTGACAGGTTTTTTGAAATTCACTCATTTGTAGCATCAGATTGTCAGATCAATCAAATTTCCCGATATTCATTCAAGTCAAGTGCTGTCAACCTCATTAGTGCCTATCAGTATTTCTGTTTCATCCCCCCCCCCCCCCCCCCGTGCTTTGTGTACGGGTCTAAACAGGTAATTTACAAAACCCTGACACAAAAAAACATTATTAAAAAAGTATAACACACATTCCCTGTACAGTTCTCATATGATTAATCTCATAGCGCTATGTTCTGAGTGTCAAAACCCTTCACAAATATCTCAAAGACACCACATGTTAAATTTGTAATTCTGAATCAAACGAGCTTCATAAGGTGAAGCCCGTCCCGCAGTCATATCAAAGAGCTGCGGGTCAGACCTCGGCAGATTTGCTACTTTAAGGTTTCTGGATGGCAGATCTGCTCAAAACGTCAGAAGATTTTAACTAATCTTTGGATTACAGATTCCGTCTGAGTGCCTCTCCATATGGGCAAAGTCACAGACTAGCTCCATTCATGTTTCATAAAGCTCATGATGAAACTATGCAGTTTAATTTTTTTCCCCCCAGTGGTTTGAAGGTCATTAGCATATACATAACATGACAAAAGCTGAAAACAATAATGCCAACAAATCCATATTTCACTGTATATCTTAAAATACCCTTGACTTTGTGGAGAGAAAACGTTTTCGAAGGACGCAACACAGAGAAAAAGCATTAATATATCGACAAGAAATGTTTGCTTCAGCTAGATTCGCAAATACTCTATTCTGACCTTGAACACGCACTGAATTTTTTTCCCTTTTTTTATTTTTCAGTCAGTCATTTTAGTCATTGGTCAGGCTGACAGCAAAGTCTCGACAAACATAAAGCAGGATAGAGGACGAAATAATCCATTATGTGAAAATATGTAAACATGTGCTTCTCTCTCTGTAAGTTCGCAGAGCAATATCGGGATGCGTGTTACCTCTATAACGAGAACGCTTTCAAACCGACAGACTTGTCCTTAGGAATCAAAGAGACGGTCTTCACAAATCTCCAATGCTGCTTTTGTGGCACCGCCAAATACCTCCACGTTGGCATCGACCCACGGCACCACGTTGCCAGGCATGTAGGCTGAGCAGTTGGCCATAGCTGAGATGTCTATAGGACGCAGTACTCTGTCCCACATGTTGAAGTGGCTTAACTCTCCTACGAAAGCTTGAGTGGCATCAAATCTCCCACCTACGATGTCCTGTGGAAAAACAGCACACTAGTCAAAAACAAGTAGTGATAAGTGAAGTCAAATTGTTTAGCTAGATTTGGGAAAAAAATATTTATAATTTACTTAGATTATTTGATTATTTTTATATACACGTACTACCAATTCTGAATTTTAGGTTTGGTTTTGAAAGACATCTCTTCCAAGCTCTTACAAGCCAAAGTAATTTCACTCGGCGGCCATCTTTGAAATACGTTTTACTGTCACTTTTGATCGACTGAATGAGCCTTGCTGAATAAAAATGCCAATGCCTTTAAAAAAAAAAACAAAATCTCGCGATCCTAAAACTTCTGATCGGTAGTATTGTCTTTTATCTGTATGACAAGTGAAAAAATCTCTAATGGTACGTTCCCACCGGACGCGAATAGCGCATCAGGTGCACGTGATTTCAATGTCAAGTCAATGCAAAGACACGTTACGAGCGTAAAAAAATTCCTGCAGTGCGAATGAGGTAGATGCGTATACACATCATTCGCGTGTCAAGTTAGCGCGAAATTGAACGTCTGGTGTGCCGAGCGCATTACGCGTGAATGCACAATGATTTAGTTAGTGCTATTTGTGCATTCACGCGTTTGACGCAAATTCGCGCACAACAAAGCAAATATTTTATCACTTAAAACTTTATTTCAATATATGATACATGTTCATTTTGTATTGAACGTTATTTATTCCATAATAGATTATATGAAATATTATTATAATGTAAAGACAACCAACATAAGTTACATGTCCATGAGTTCGTAAAAAAAATGAGTATGCTACATAAAATAATTGTTCAGGCAACCAACATTCTGGTTGATTTATTTTGTGAAATTCAGAGTTTTGAGAAGCTATAAGCAAATGGGACCCAGAAGCTCTTATCAAAACCCTAGCTTCACTGTCTACTGTTTAATTAGGCTTATCCGTCTAATGCTAACTGACGGAACCTTATCGGGGACTAATGGTATAGACATCTGGAACAGACACTACTCCAAACCAAAATCACTCGAGCGGTGACTGGTGAGCAGAAACTGAAAAAGCCGAATGGTGCTTGAGATGAATGATAAAAAACGCATTAAATTCAGAGGGTAAAATCCAGTTTATTTGCTATAACTTATAGTTGGTTCAAGGCTTTCAGTCTGTGCATTTCTTGGCAATACTCAAAGCCTGATGCTTTGACTGTAGTGGGACTATTTTTTGTTGGTGGAGAAAAACAATACACAATACTAACTGCATTTTTTTAGAGTGTGTAGTTTAGTAGAATATGGAAAGTAATGCCAAGGACATGGGATCAATCCTGAGGGATTGATAAATGTAGATTGTATGGACTGCCAAAAGCAGGAAAAGTATAACAAATTAATTTTGTGGTATTGGTTGGAAAATATGTGCTGTTAGTTGGTTGGTTTCACTCTAAAACATTCTTTTTTTGTGGAAAATTTACAGAAATCTGTATGATAATGTCAACATTTAAAAAAAATGGCAACACAAATATCTAAAAATGAACTTTTGCATGTAAGCAAACTGCCAAACCCTAAGAACTATGAAGTTAGTTTATGGTAACCCTTTACTATTAAAAATAACAGTGTTTTTTGTTGTTAAACATGTTTTTCAAGAAATAAATGGTTATTTTAAGAACTTTCAGTAGCTGTGTTTCCATTAACCTATTTTCAAAACCTGCTGAATGGAAACGCCAAAGTGCTTAAAAATGTGCATAAAAAAATTATTTGCTCAACTGAGTCGGCTGAACTTTTTAACCAATAAGAAAATGCATAACTTTTTTTTTGTGCACAAGTTACAGTCGCAAATTTGGATGGAAACATTACAAGTGAAAGGTTATTTAAAAAAAATAAATAAATAAATAAAGATTATTTAGATTTTAAAATGTTCTTCACACTAAGAAATAAACGGTTCTTTTAAGAACTGTTCACTGAAATATGTTTGACACCTTTTATTATAAAAAGTGTTTTATAGAAATATGTAACTTACAATACAAGCATATTATTTCTTATTAGTTGAAGAGCTCCAATTTTACTGCGCAACAGCAATGACCCAGGGGTCAGAAAGAAAATTAATATTCAGCAAGGTTATCGATTTGACTCTATTGGATGAGAACATAACTTGAAATGAATTAAGTGAGAAAATGTCACTAAATTTGCAACATTGACTCTGTTATTGAACTGTACTGAATCAACATTGCACTAACTTGATTAATGACAGCAGCACAGCTTATAGCTGAATCAAACTTGTGTCAGTGTTGCAAAGGTCATCAATTATTAAATATGTATTGAACTTAACTGAAACAACATTGAACAAATTGAACCGAATAATTATATTCTCTGAGTTTAATTAGTTACATTATTGATTCATTCTACAACATTAACAGTTATTTTCCTGTTTATTACTGTGAAGCTGCTTTGAAAACATTCTACAAAATCTGTACAATCTACAGTGCTACATATAAAATAAAAATGTGATGACCCATCTAAGAGTGATTATCACTTTTAGTTATTTAGGTCACAGATTGTGCCTTTTCAAGCGCTGTTAAACACTGTGAATGCACTCGATTATCAGAGAAGTTCAGTGTAGGTGAGCAGCAGATTATGTGTCACATGTAGATTTTGCATGCCTGCTATCTGTGTCACATGTAACACTTCTCTCAAGAAGTCCCTGAGCTCTTGGAGCGGCTGAGAGATGACGTCTTCACATCATCGCGTGTGAAGACTTATTATTATCGTAGCATGTTTGAGTCCCATCGCAAGGGATCGGCTCTTTTACATCCTCACTCTCACCTGTTCTTGGCCTAGGATAATGACTCCTCCAGGTTTAATTGGGTGCCAGGGGGCCAAGTTCTCTCCGGTCCCTAGTCTCTCTCCATCCTGATAGGCCTCCCAGAAGCCATCTCTGGTTGTCCAGGTGATGCAGATGTGATGCCAGCGGCCGTCACTCACGGAGAGGGGAAGCTGAGCAACCTGTGAGAGAACGGATGAAGCCATGGGAGTTATTACAATTGCAAACTGATCCTATAAAGTGCATATTCCAGAGGAAGTAACCACAGTAATTGTTCACTACGGATCAACGATTCCTTTCAAGGTTCTTATGCAGTAGGGTGTTCTTGGCCTCGACTTGGACTCAACCCTTCAAAGACTCGGCCTCGACTCAGACTCGACCCTTCAAAGACTTGGTCTTGACTCAGATCCAACTGTATTTTAAAACCAACGGACTTGGACTCGACCCTTCAAAGACTCGGTTTTGACTCAGAGTCGACTGTATTTAAAAAAAACCAACCGACTCGTACTCGACCCTTCAAAGACTCGGTCTTGACTCGGAGTCCACTGTATTTGAAAACTAAAGGTCTCTGCCTCGACTCGGACTCGTCCCTTTAAAGACTCGGTCTTGACTCTGACTCAACTGTATTTGAAAACCAATGGACTTGGTCTCCACTCGGACTCGACCCTTCAAAGACTCGGTTTTGACTCAGAGTCAACTGTATTTGAAAACCAATGGACTCGGACTCAACCCTTCAAAGACTCGGTCTTGACTCGGACTCAACTGTACTTGAAAACCAATGGGCTCGGCCTCGACTCGGACTCGACCCTTCAAAGACTTGGTCTTGACTCAGACTCGACTGTATTTGAAAACCAACGGACTCGGACTCGACCCTTCAAAGACTCGGTCTTGACTCGGACTCAACTGTACTTGAAAACCAATGGGCTCGGCCTCGACTCGGACTCGACCCTTCAAAGACTCGGTCTTGACTCTGACTCGACTGTATTTTAAAACCAATGGACTCTACCTCGACTCGGACTCGACCCTTCAAAGACTCGGTCTTGACTCGGACTCAACTGTATTTGAAAACCAACGGACTCGGTCTCGACTCGGACTCGACCCTTTATAGCCTCGACCTTGACTCGGACTCGACTGTATTTGAAAACCAATGGACTCTGTCTCGACTCAGACTCGACCCTTTATAGCCTCGGTCTTGACTCGGACTCGACTGTATTTGAAAACCAACGGACTCTGTCTCGACTCGGACTCGACCCTTTATAGCCTCGGTCTTGACTTGGACTCGACTGTATTTGAAAACCAACGGACTCGGTCTCGACTCGGACTCGACCCTTCAAAGACTTGGTCTTGACTCGGACTCGTCATAGGCGCAGAGTTTCCGCTAGAAAAAAATGGTGCCGGTCAAAGTGACCGGCAGAGGTTTAGTTTAACGGACATTTTGATGATAAGCCGGTCAAATACCGTCTCTTAATTAGTCAAGTTGAGGAAAACTGGAGGCAGGCTATGTAACTTAAAAAATGACATAATCAGGCCGTATAGAATGCAACATGTTTATTAGCATAACTTTCAAATAGAAAAGATGAAAACATGAACGTCCGTACAATATCTGAATAGTAGCCTAGTTTTTACTCAAGCGAACTTAATTATATACTGTAGTAGCGTCTCATGGTAACATTTAAATTGGCCACCATGAAATGACTCCTTGTCAAATTAATTGGAACAAACAAATGACTAGGCCTATAACACTGTCTTGCGTAATTTTAGGCTTTTTACGATGTTTTGCAGTGCTGAAATGTACAGCTGCCGACTTAAAATCAAAACTTCGCAGTGTCTCTCCACAACTTGCAATGCGCATAAGCCGCGTAACCTTGTTCTCGACTTCGCTGCTTTCATCTTGATCCGATTCTGCAGTGAGAACCCTCAACTTTAGTCACGTCCCTGCCTGACTAAAGTTGCTTGCATTGTATTCAGCATCCCCAAGCGAGTCTGCGAGCGCAGAGAGGGTTTTCTCCGCTGCTGCCTTGCTTTCAAGAAACCACCGCATGTGTCTGAAGCCTCAGACATTGTCCAAACTCGTGTTCTTGAAGGTGAACTCAAGAGAACTGTAGGCTAGATAAGGAAAGCAATTCTTTTTTTTTTTTTTTTTTTTTTTAAGTTTGAGACAATTTAAATTGTCATCCACGTGCTCTCTGCGCAAAAAAATCAGTTAGATATGGCGTCTGGTGGCCTTAATAGTTAATTTAGCCTACCATTACCAAAATGTATTTAATTTAACACGTTGATGTTGATGTGATTTTTATTTATATAATAAATATAATTCTTTATTTAAAAATTTGCCCATTGATTCGTTTAATTTTACAGTTTTTTTGTGTCTACAGATGATATAAGCCAATTTAAATTTTAATATTGCGCGCTGCGCAAAAATCATAAGCTTATCAAAATCTGGCCTAACAATTAATTAGCCTACTTTTAAACATTTATGTAGGCCTATGTATATATTTTTTATAATTTTGTTCATATTTTTATTTTAGTTATATTATTAGGCCCATTTATTCGTTTAATTTTACAGCAGTTTGTGTGTACAACGGTTATAAGCCCATTTACATTTTTATCGTGTGCGATGGGCAAAAGTTCAGTTATCAAAATGCTGGCCTATAATTTACTTTTAAAACTTTTATGTGTATTTTTGTTTATATAATTTTATTCATATTATTAGGCCCATTTATTCGTTTAACTTTACAGGACTTTTTGTGTATGCTTCCTGTTCTTGCTAGTCCTTATTTGTAATTTGAAATGAAACATTTCTGTTTGGAAAATGTTGTTGTTGGTCTTTAGTTCTTTGTAAGGTAAGGCTGTGGTCTAACCTAAAAGTGAAATAAAAATACATGCAGATTTCTTTCGTTTTTTGGAGCGAGCGGGGGCGATTTGAGTGGAGCGCGAAGCAAACTGCGTTGAGCGCTGAACTGGGAGCCTTTATGAACATTCTGTGAAGCAGCGCCGGCAACAGTGACTTGATTATTGATTATTATACGAGGTTGAACTGTCCGTGTGACAGAGCGGGCATAAAATGGACACGAGCGCGAGTAATAACGTGGAGCGTTATTAACCAATTGATCCAAATAAGGCGCTCCGGGCCATATGTGCCGTCTAACAACATTCAAACGGTAGAGCCTGTTCCTTTATAACATAGCCAAATGTCGGTGTATTTTTGCTTAATAGATTTTAGGCTTATTCTCTAGTTCAGATTGTGGCAGGGGGCGGGATTATTAGGCAATTTTAATCGGACAATTTGACCGGAGAGATTTTATTTTGTCGGACATTAAATTTTTTTCCCGGCCAATGTCCGGTAATTACCGGACAACGGAAACCCTGCATAGGCGGTCTCGTCCCCATCAGTACTACACGGTTGGGTGCACATGTACATAGTGTATGAGTCTGATTGCTTAGAACTGCAATATCACTGCTTTCCTCAACAAGGTGTTGGGCATCAAAATGAATACAAAGGTTTGAAATACAAAGGTTTGAATACAAAGGGTTGAAAAAGTTCCACATGCAGATTTCGCAACAGGTTATTTTCTTGTTCATTATTATGAAGCTGATTTAAAACATGTATTATACAAAGTGCCAAATGAAGAAATGTTACATAACTTGATTTGTCAATAGACAATGAACCTTTTTGACTTATGTGAAAACATTCAAAGACTGAACTGTACACACTTACAGACTGAAAGACTGCAGCAGATTTAAACACCAACTGTGATCGGTCATAAGTATCAAATTACATGATCAGTCTTTCAGTTAAGTTTGTTCCCTGCTTCAGTAAAATCTATCATTGCTGCATACGGATTAAGTTACACACAACACGACTTGTATAAAGTAAGCTTATAATGAGATGCGTAGCAACCACCATAGTATGCATTTTAAAAGTCTTTTGGCTAACACATTCATGAACGCCCTTCGGATTTACGCGTGCACCATGCTATCTTCTTGTGGTTTTGCTTTTGCTAGGTCAAGGAAAAACTGCACATTGTACCCAGTTTCAGGACGTTGCGTGGTGCAATACAATTCCAAATTTAGGGGAGATGGAGGACCAAGCTTGTAAAAGTAAGGATATGAAGTGTCTCAATGAATCAGCATAGCAAAGTTGTCTCTGAAGCTCAACAAACTTTAAAATAATTTATATATTCAAACTCCAAGCTAGACACACATTGAGTTTGACAATTACTGCACCTTGAGACCAAGGCTTTAATGCACTTAAGTGGAGAAGTATGCAAGTATAGAAACAACATTCAGAGAGAAGTAAGGAAGCACTGAGGTGTGATATATTCACTGGAGTGAGAAAAAGCACTGAAGACACACTTGACAGGTAATCAGATTCAGCATGGCTGTATCTCACTCCATCCTCGGCACTTTCTTGTTCTTTCCTCCTTGACGTACATACACACACACATGCGTACACGCACACACTCAACATGTATAATGCATGTTGTGCCGGGCAAAATGCCTCCCCCAATAAGCGAGATGCCGAACTGACACTTCCTGAGTGAGGTATCAGGGGAATTAGCAGGGCAGCAGAGCTCATTCGTTCTCTCAAGACCCTCGGGTTACACTCAACAAAAACCGACTCTACAATAACTCACAATCTCCTCCACAAGTATCTAGAGATACAGCATCCATGGTTACTCAGACATGCTAACCTCATTTACCAATGAGATACTGGAAGCTAATTTTCCCCAAAGAAATGCAGCTCAGTTTCATACTCTTGATTTAGAACCACTGAGGACATATTTAATTCATTTAAGCGTGCTTTAATGCTAAACTTTGAAATCATCAAGGGTCTTGTGCAACAACAGCCTCTAAAAACTAATCATCTAACGTTCAATTTGATTCAAAGTGCATTGGAAAACCTTTTGTGATGAAAAAATTAGGTGTGTGTATGTATGGTCGAAAGCGTTCAGAGATAATTAAGGGTGTTTTTACGAATTGGGTTTGTCGCAAGTTGTACAAAAATATAATTTCAAAGTCCTCATGCGTTTTAAAAATAGCCAATATCAATAATATCCAAACATCGAATGTTAATAATCTGCCAAACTTCTTAGGTAATCTAATTCCTTTTGAGCTATATTTAAATGCTTTGTTTTGCGTATCTTTATACAGTATTTTACACGTGATAGATATGTGGATATGAGTCCCTCCTTACCAAAGTCTGGTCACTTAAAAAGAGCATTACTTATAATTTGAGGTGTGGGATGAGTTGTGTGCAGACGTTTAACAATTAGAGTTAAAAGTTTTTAAAAACCCTCTGGTACATCTAGCTAGTGGTCGACAAATATATTGCCATAAGTCTTTCTGTTAGGCCAATAAGTGTCTTAAAAGGGCTGGCAGTGCTCACACTTAATTTATCCAAAAGTGATTCCGCAAGTAGTGGACACTCGCGTAACGTAAGCATTGACGTACATCTGAGTGAATGAGACGGAAGGGAGTTGTGATGGAAGGGCAAAATAAATTGCCCTACTTCAAGAATCACATCCATCTCCAGCAGCAATGACTCATCCATTCAGCCTTTGGATTTATGAAGATAAGCAGAACTGGGCACTTTGTTGTAATTCTTCAAGTATGCTGCTATATTTTTCACATCTTAATCCCTGTTCACGTGTCCAGAAACTCAACAAAAAGAGCATTTTAACTTCAATCGAATGCTGAGTGATTCTGTGCAGCGACTACAAGCTGGAGTGGAGCTCTCTAATGTCTCTTGTCATCTACTGTAGATAAAGTTAATCCTCAGAATGAGCAATTTACAACGTCTCCAAACACATTTACTGTACTTGTACTGTACTCACTGTGTGGGCACATTGGCTCATTTGAAATGGTCCTGTGCTGAGACAAATTCATTTTTAAAAGTACAAATATTCCATGTAGTCTCATTTAACACGAGGTCATGAAAACCACACCATAAATGTAATACGTTAGAAAAATGCTGTTTAAAATGGTTTGAGATGGAATATAACATCAGACTGTGCAGGGCTGTTTAATTAGGTCTTCAAACCCCTTCACGTAAATGCATTACAATAGAAATCCGGCTGTGAAAACATTTTATTTGAGGAACCATTTTGAATGAACTACCATTAATCATATTTAGTGTTATTTCCAAGACAAACAAAACAAGAAAATTCCATTGATTTTTATACAATGTCACCAAAGTTATTATTTATGTTATGAGATTGGAATATTACCTTGGTATATATTGACTTCACTGTTAAAAAATGTTAAGGGCTACAACAGCTTGTCATTAAAAGTACCATTAAAAGGACAACTTCATACCTCTAAAAGGTCCAGTACATTAGAGATTGGTACTACTAGGGGTATAACAATATATCTTGTCGCAACCCAGATAGCAAACTGACATTGAATCAACGTGGAAACATGACATCGAAACAACGTTGATCTAGCATTGTTTTGCTCATCGAATTAACGTTGAACCAACGTCAGACTCGGCATTCTTCAAAACTAAAGGAAAATCAACTTGAAATCAATGTTGTTTCAACGTAAGGAAAGCAAACCAATTGCGTCGATTTTCATTTAGCTTTGAAGAATGCCGCGTCTGACGTTGGTTCAACGTTAATTCGATGAGCAAAACAATGCCAGATCAACGTTGTTTCGATGTCATGAGAGACTTCGTTTCCACGTTGATTGAATGTCAGTTTGCTATCTGGGAATATATCGCAATCGAAAAATGCAACAAAATGTAATGTTGATAGTAACAATCTATATTGTGGATAGTTCACCCAAAACAATAATTACTGTTTGAGGAAAAACGTTTTTAGATTTTTTGTGTCAGTACTACATTAAACTACTATAATGTTGAATATAATGTATAATAATGCAATGGGGGTATATTTATGGGTCCTGATAATGGCAAATGTCTCATGTTACCAGTAAAAAGTGGCCAACATGATTTTAAATATATCTAACCAGCGACAGAGTGATTAGCATATTCGTATAAAATAATTCTGTATTTTCAGCTTCAGAATCATGAATATTTTTTGGTCACCATTGTTCTGTGCGTTGGGTCCAACCAGCACCAAGTCCAAGCCTTTTCATCTACACCCACAATGTAAAACTAAATTTAACATTTTAATCAAACACATTTTTTGTTAACCTTTTACCATGTGTCCTGGAGAATCGTATCGTGAGTATCGTGTACATCACGAGGGTATCGTTATACTCCTAGATCCTACAGTTAAATATGTAGGTAAATCGGTACAAATATGTCCCTTTAAAGGGATACTCCACTTTTTTAGGAAATAGGCTCTTTTTACAACTCCCTCAGGGTTAAATGTTTGAGTTTTACCATTTTCGAATCCATTCAGACGATTTTCTGATATTTAGAAGAATATCATTAACCAGACAGTTTCTGGTCTCATTGACTTCCATAGTATGTTTTTTTCCTACTATGGAAATCAATGGGACCAGAAACTGTCTGGTTACTGATATTCTTCTAAATATTAAAAAACTGTCTGGATGGATTCAAAAACGGTAAAACTCAACTGTTTAACTCTGGGGGAGTAGTAAAATGAGACTATTTCCAAAAAAAAAGTCGAGTATCCCTTTAAGGGTACGGCCCCAGTGGCAAGCTGTTTTTTTTCTGAGAGTGTTGGGGCATAATAGGGAAAGCTGACATTGTTTCAAGCAAACACAATCGATAAAAAACAGATAGCTTTGCATCTGTAGCACATAAAGGCTCACCTTATCATTGACGAGGAGCTCCATGGGGCTGTTCCCCCACTCTATCAGCACAATCTCATTGGCTTGTCCCGGGACACCATAAGAGAACGGGGTTCCGATTCCAGGGCTGGCGCTGGACTTGAGCCACATGCACACAGTGAAGGCATACATCTCTGGCAGACTCTTCTTTATGCGGCCGTACAGGTAGTTGGTGCGCAGAGGCAGAGACACCTTAAAGTCCTCTGGAGATTTGAATGCGTTGTTACCTTTGGAGAAAATCGAGAGAAAGGATTGCATTGAAGGACAGGAGGAAGATGCAAAGTGCTGACCAGAGATGGTGTTAATTTGATTGCAGGAAATTGAATTTGGGTAATGCTTTTAAGGTTCGATTAATGAAATGAGCGATCCACACAGGCTCATGCAATTATCTTATTATGAAATGAAATGCTGGGGCAATGTAAGGTGAAAGATGCTGATGATGCATTGCCGCTAATCGTTCGTTAATCGTTCGCTTTGCAAATGTGCTAGCGCCGCTCTGAATTCTGAATAGAGCAGGACGATGTGTCCATCCAATGCTAACAGATGGGGCCTGAATAAATCCCACATCCAAAAAGGCCAACACATGATTGTAAATAGCAAGTTCATTTACATGCAGATATTCTTCCACCAAATAAAAATGCCACAGCCAACTTCGATGTTACCTTTGTTTCATCCCACAACATTTTCTGCATGAAAAATGGCCCAAATGCAGCGAGCCATCGGTTTAAGCTTTCCCCTGACGCCGTGTCGAGTGCTGGTCAAGTGTTCAAAGTTTCTACATTGACCTTTCAAAGTGCAGCCACTGATTTCCAAGCACTCTGCATGACGAATGCTATTTCTGCCTTTGAAATGACTTCGCCAACTTTGCATCCAAGTTGAATTTCAGACATATTTATTTGAACTGCAGTTAAAAAGTTTGGATTAATTAAGATTTGGGATTTTAAAGACAATATACTGTTACAATACACTCACCTAAAGGATTATTAGGAACACCATACTAATACTGTGTTTGACCCTCTTTTGCCTTCACTGCCTTAATTCTACGTGGCATTGATTCAACAGGGTGCTGAAAGCATTCTTTAGAAATGTTGGCCCATATTGATAGGATAGCATCTCCGCATCCCAAAGACGGTGGGGGCCATTTTAGTACAGTGAACTCATTGGCTGCGTTCCAAACCGCATACTCAATGAGTAGGTACTTAATTTCAATAAGTATCGAGCGCTAAAAGAGTAGGTACTTTATAGCCAAATCTCGTTGAGTATGAATGCGAACCGGTCATCTGCCATGTTGACGTTATCATGTGACCTACGACGCGTTATCTCAAGCGCAACACCATAAAATATATGAACGATACGTTTAATTCATCTATCGATAAATATCTTGATATTGATTAAACTTGCTCATTTTGTTGTGGTATTTTTGAAGAAACAGCTGCCCATTTATTTTGTGAATACATTTGGGTTGATTTAAGTTGTTATTATAAACCCTAGGCTACTAATGTGACCAACAGTGTTATTCTTATAACGATATTTTTTTAAGAAACCCCAAAATCGTCATCTCTTGATTATGTTGTTAATTTCTTTATTTTATACCCAAAAAGTTTCTCCTTTAAGTTTTCCTTTTTCTTAATGAATTTACCTCGTTTCATCACTCAGACATATAACAACTTTTTTATGTATTATGAAGAACTATAATGAAGATATTTAGCCTTTTTTATTGTTCTTTTTTCCTGTGTATAAATATAATTTTATGTCATATTGTGAAGTACACAAACCAATGATCTTTATATTTTCTGTTTTGTCATTATGATTGTTACATAAACTATAGTATCTTTCCATGATCTTGCATGTAATAAGTTTAAATTATATGAGCGACAGGTGCACTAACACTTCATAACATCAGTAACTTGACAGCACATCCTAGAACAGTTTTCCTCTGCGTTTGTAATGTTTGCACAAAGGAGCCAGGCAGCTGCTCGAAGATCTCTTTTGGAGAAAACTGTTAAACATCGCTGATCTCCGCGATGTTGATATTAACGTATCCTCGCTCGCGTGGCATCCTGGGATAGATGAGTATCATGAGTACCCATGGAAAAGCACTCAAAAATCTGGGCGGAAGCAGTAAGTCATCCGGGAACTTCTCCCCTACTCTTTTTATGAAAACTGATGTTTCGAACGTACTGCTTCCTTCACGTACTGTTTTCGCCTACTATATAGTAGGAAAGTAGGCATATTGGAACGCACTTAAGTCCGAATCTCGCGACAATTATTACGTCACCCAGGTAATTCTCGCCTACTCTTTTGGATTCATTCATACTTTTTTGCTCGCCTACTCTTTTTCCCATACTAAATAGTATGGAAGTATGCGGTTTGGAATTCAGCCATTGTCATGTTCAAGAAACCAATTCGAAATGATTCGAGCTTTGTGACATGGTGCATTATCCTGCTGGAAGTAGCCATCAGAGGATGGGGACATGGTGGTCATAAAGGGATGGACATGGTCAGAAACAATGCTCAGGTAGGCTGTGGTATTTAAACAGTGGTGGAATGTAACGAAGTACAAATACTTCGTTACTTTACTTAAGTAAATTTTTTCACGTATCTTTACTTTACTTAAGTACAATAAATAGTGCATACTTTTTACTTTTACTTCGTTACATTTTGCAGCAATTATTATACTTTCTACTCCACTACATTTCTACAACTTCTGTTACATTTTCGTTACATTATCTGATCAGTTTTTCCCCTGCCAAACGTAATCTGACCGTCCGTTCGTTGCACGTTTGTCTCACCAGTGACGTTGTTTGGTTGCCATAGATACATCAACTAAATGCGTCTCGCACGCAGTTTGTTTATCGTGCAATTTATACGCAAAAATTTGTTTTTACGTGGATAGGAAACACACCGTGTGTAATATACGTTTGATTAGGATTATGGCAAGCCAAGAGGTTCAGAATTACACCATAAATTAATCGCGTTTACTGCCAAACATCGTTATTAACATATAGTAAGGATAAGCATGGTTTATATTGCCTAATTGCAAGCTTGTTTCAGAAATGGTGACAACATTTTTGAACATTTTTTTTTTCAAAAAACATTTTTTTTTCATCATTATTGAACATCATTATAGGAGTATTAGGTTGAATGAGTTAGCATTAAATGAAGAAAATAGTCATTAAGAGAATCAATTGTTATGCAAGTACTTTTACTTTTAATACTTAAAGTACATTTAAAATCAGGTACTTTTTACTTTTTACTTAAGTATGGTTGTCATTGTATTACTTCTACTTTTACTAAAGTAAATATTTATCTGGTTATTTGTACTTTTACTTAAGTACTGAGATTCAGTACTTCCTCCACCACTGTATTTAAACGATGCCCAATTGGCACTAAGGGGCCTAAAGTGTGCCAAGAAAACATCCCCCACACCATTACACCACCACCACCAGCCTGCACAGCGGTAACAAGGCATGATGGATCCATGTTCTCATTCTGTTTACGCTACCCTATCTCACGACCAATTCGTACGAATTCGTACGAGTGATTCAAAAGTGGCTAATTCGTACTAATTCATATGACCTCACTCGTACGAATTCGTACGAATTGCCTAAACCCACGTGATGGTTATGTTTAGGGGCGGGGTAAGGGGTAGGTCAATCGTATGAATTCATACGAATTGGCCAATTCGTAAAATATGTACGATTTCACAAAAATCGTACTAATTCGTACGAGTGAGGTCGTTCGAATTGTTACGAATTAGCCACCTCGTAAAATTCGTACGAATTCCCGTGAGATCGGGTTGGTTTACGCCAAATTCTGACTCTACCATCTGAATGTCTCAACAGAAATCGAGACTCATCAGACCAGGCAACATTTTTCCAGTCTTCAACTGTCCAATTTTGGTGAGCTCTTCCAAATTGTTGCCTCTATTTCCTATTTGTAGTGGAGATGAGGTGTACCCAGTCGGCCCATTCTCCTCTGACCTCTAGCATCAACAAGGCATTTTCGCCCACAGGACTGCCGCATACTGGATGTTTTTCTCTTTTCACACCATTCTTTGTAAACCCTAGAAATGGTTGTGTGTGAAAATCCCAGTAACTGAGCAGATTGTGAAATACTCAGACCGGCCCGTCTGGCACCAACAACCATGCAACACTCAAAATTGCTTAAATCACATTTCTTTCCCATTTTGGAGTTCAGGAGATTGTCTTGACCAGGACCACACCCCTAAATGCATTGAAGCAACTGCCATGTGATTGGTTGATTAGATAATTGCATTAATGAGAAATTGAACAGGTGTTCCTAATAATCCTTTACATGAGCGTATTTCTATTACAATGAGAATTCTTTTCTCTGCTGCTTTGGTGAGAATAAGAGATGTCTTTCAAAAAATTCTTGCTGACCTCTTTTTTTTTAAATTGATGTATTGTTTGTTTTATTGTTTTATTTTCAATACTTTATAGTTTGCTGTCATGCGATGTTTATTAAGTATGCTTTCCATTCAAGGACTGCTTTTGTTCTGTGATATATCAAAACAATTGGCATTGACTGTTTTCTCTTCCAAGCTCAAATGCATATTTTCACTGTGAATCTCTCTTTTTTATAAGCTTGTTGCCCTTCGGTGACACTTTCTGCAATGTTTTTTTTTTTTTTTTTTCATGTGGAGTTCAAAGTTCTCGCATTGACCGTGAAAGGTTTTATGACTAGTGTTCCTATCCCATACTAAGGGATAAAAAAACAAACATTTGAACTGGTAGGGTATATATCAGTAAGATGAATCCCGTCTCATTTGACTTGATGGATTGAATAATTCTTAAGTGAGAATGCCATACTTTTCTCCAGCTCGGTGATCCTCTCCAGCAGTGAGTTGAGGGTGTTCTCGGTGCGCTGACGGTGTGCGGTCGTCTCGTTGTACAGCTGGCTCTTCTCGTCCTCGAGTTCGGCCACTCTGGCCAGCAGCTGGCTCTCCAGGTCACTCAGACGCCGCTTCAGCAGGTCTCTCAGCTCGCTGGGAAATGGTCCACCTGATGTGTTGGTACGCAGCTGCTGCTGCAGGATAATGGAAACCAAAATGTTCATCTGCTTCAATTTGCAAATGGCTTATTCTGTTGTAGCCAAAAATCCTTGCAAAAATTAAATTGCTGGGGATTTGTGAGATTCTGAATTAGTGGCGAATGCCTTAAAGGAGTATACATTGGCTCTTACATCTTAGTAGTTAAATAGGTAAGTCCATGGTCCACAACATTGCTAATTGTTTTATTGGTCCATTTATTAAAATAGGTCTCTTAAATAACTGTGTGCTCACACTGTTAGACCTTACCAGTTTTTTTACAGTAAAATAATGGCAACACTGTTGCGAGTAATTTACTGTAAAAATGCATTAAAACTAATAAGTTGTATTTTTTAGTTAACTTGAGTTTTAGTGCCTTTTTACTGTAAATGACTGGCAACAGTGTTGCCAGTATTTTACAGTAAAAAACCTGGTAAGGTCTATCAGTGCACATAAACAAATAAATGGTCACACTTTGAATTAGGTGCCTTTAACTACTACTAAATTAATTAATTAATTAATGGTCACACTTTGGTGTATTTAACTACTGTGTATTCAAATAAATGGTCACTTTTTTGTATTATACACTACTATTATGAATTACTTTATTTTGTACTCACATCAAATAAAATAAAAATAACTGTTAGGCACAATGTGCTGATACTGCGTTCACGTTCATGTGGGACATGACCTGGGTAAGATTAGGCACAGAATTGGGGATGTTAAGGGGGTAACAGGTAAGAGAAGTGTCATTTAAAGATTAAAGCAATTAACGCTTAATATAAAGTGGGTCCGTTTTACAAGTTTTATAAGTGTTTTGAGTTAAGTTATTTATGTAAAATCATGTCGAGTTAACAAGGTGGAAACTAGTATTCCCAATGACCCTGTATGAAATTTTCTTTTTGATTTTTGAATATAGTAATAAGCGGTAATAAGTAATTTATATCAACTTCCCTATTCACAGAAGTGGTTTGTCATTTGAGTGACACCAAAATCATCCAATTGTTTGTCAAGTGGTGCATTTAATTAAGCAATTATGTGTATAATTGTATTTTGTATGCAACAATACGCATTCTGTCGCTATAAAAGGCTTAAGTTCAAATCAGTATCCTAAAAATATTTGCTGAACGTGTATTTAGTCGCAGCTTTCCATAGAGCTCATTATTAATACTTAATTAAAAAGAAAAAAATAACGTGAATTCAAATAGGAAAAGCCCCTCCCTCTACATAACATGGCTCATTTGACCTTGCTTTGACAAATCATGCATCCCTAATAAGCAAGAGTGGAGACCAAATTTCACAGATCATTACAGCTCCATTTTCCACTCAAATAGCTCTTAAGTGTCCATTTATCCCTCATAAGCATAAACTCTCACCTCCAGGTTGCCCAGTCGGTCTTTCAGGCTCTGCATGGTCTTTCCCAGCTGCTCCACGGTCTCGGTGGGGTCACGCGGCAGATCGCCCATCGTGTTTTTACTATAATCCTTCCTGCGCGCGCTGCCTCGCGACTTGGCTTCAGCCTCGCAGCGCGCGAGTTTGGAGTTGAGCTCTTTGATGGTGCCCTGCTGACTGACGATAGTTTCCTTCTGCTGCAGGATGGTCTCTCGAAGTTGGATGATAGTATTCCGTAACTCTTCCTCCTGCGGACTGGTGCTTTGGACCCGGTTGGTCGTTTCAACCGGGCAGCTGAGGTCGGCGCCCGCGGGCACAGCAGTGCACACGAAGCGACTTCCTTTCGCGCCAGCCGCTTCCCCGCTCCCTGACGCGTATACAAGCAGCAGTGCCACGAAGATAACTCTCATTACGGCCGTTTCTGTCTTCAAAACGCAAAAGAAACAAAAGTCAATTGAGTCAATTTAGTTAGTTGGGCTAAAAATGACGTTTTGTGTCAAAAGAACGCGAATTATAAAATAGAACCAGTTCTTTGAAAATTGATTCGAGTGTTATTTAAATAAAATAAAAACTTAGAGCTCCACGACACGCTCACAAAAACTAACTCAAAAAACGAAACTACACAGATTTGCTGTAATTTGCCTGAAAACCCAAAGCTTTTCCAATAAAAAAGCGAGTGCGCGCGCTTCTGCTCTCTTCACACAGTCAGTGAGTATGTTAAACAAACTGTTGGAGTCCTTACAGACGCGTAAAAAACTGTCACTTTAACAAAATACCACTCCAAAAAGCCAAAAACAAGTGATCCTCTCTGTCCAAATGTAGAGCGATTTCCAGAGGATTCTGCCGTTAAATGCGTGAACTCTCTTCGCACAGTGGTGCTGAACGGACAGCGGCGCTTTAACGGATTAATATAGAGACGCCGGCGCGCGCAGTTTGGCTCCGCTGGAGGAGCGCGCGGATTGACTGAGCTTCATTTACGTCACTTACTCGCGCTCGATGCGAGTCACGCTTGTAAATTATATTGTCGTGGCTTCTTTTTTTTCTTCTTTCTTCTGACCTTCCTTGAATGTAGGGTTGAATAAACAGTGGGTTAATAAGTTATGTCAAAGGTCGATGACATTGGATACATAATCTCCACGGAGCCTCCCCTTTTTCACATTAGGGGACATAATATTAGAGAGTATTTGGTCAAGGTATTCGGATACTTTCATTAAGGAGAACAAACATGTGACTTTGGATCACTCCAGTGGCTTTTCCATGTAAGATTTGATCAGCTGTCATGTTTCTTATAAATTATATGAAGACGTTTTCCTTTAATATTCACATTTTATCAGGCTATAGGTTTCTACCTAAGTTTTGGCATTTCTGAATGGGCTAAGGCTGAGATTTAGTGAGTTTGAAGTGAAAGTATTTGATGAAGGTATGTGCGGAGAGCATTCAACCCAATATTATTAATATCATAATATCATTTTGCGTCATCTATCTTCTTGTTACTCCAAAGTACAGTTGTTGTTCTCCAATTTGATGTAAGCTCTCTATTTGTTGATTATAACATACATGTATTGTGAAATATATTTTTTGTATTTATATTTTTTATGGGTTTACGAATATTTATTAGTACAATTTTTAATTTAGTATGTTGATTTTTTTTTTCCACTTGTCATACAGTACACCATTTAGATTGGATTGTTAGTCTGGCTCGGTTGAACATGTGATCTATGTAACCATGTGACTCCTTAAATTAAGATGGCTCCTGCACTAAGCATTGTAAACTTGAGATTGACCTTTTTTTTAGTAAAATATTGATTTTATCTCACAGGTAGAGTGTTCAGACTCTCTTGAAGTGTTTGGCTATTGTGTAATTTTTTTTTTGTCTACGCACGTAATTTGGACTAGTTTGAAGGCGAGGTGAGTTCCTGACTATTCATCTCCTTAACTGCAATCCAATAATTGCTTCTTAGGCAATTTAACCCTCATGACTGTTGAGATAACGTTCTTTATCTCATGTTTGGGTCCAGAGGCACTTTTATGGAAGCTTGTTTCCGCCACAGAGTGAAAAATAAAATATCTCGCGATTCTGACACGCAATTGTGACATTTTATCTCACAATTATAAAGTCAGAATTGACAGAAATAAAGTCGCATTTGTGTGTTATTAAGTCAGAATTGATTGATATATAATCAGAATTGCAAGATAAAGTCAGAATTGATTCATATAAAGTCGCAATTGCGTGTTTAAAGTCAGAAATGCGTTGTAATTGCGTGTTGTAAAGTCAGAATTGTAAGATATAAATTCGCAATTGTGAGAAAAAAAGTCAGAATTGTGAGAAAAAAGTCTCAATTCTGTCTTTTTTCTCGCAATTGCGACTTTATTTCTCAGAATTGCGACTTTATATCTCACAATTGCAACTTTATTTCTCAGAATTGCGACTTTATCTCGCAATTGCGACTATTTCTCAGAATTGCAAATTTATATCTCGCAATTGCGACTTTGTGACATTATATCTCACAATTGCGACTTTTTTTCTCAGATTGCGACTTTATATCTTGCAATTGCGACTTTTTTTCTCAGATTGCGACTTTATATCTCGCAATTGTGACTTTTCTCAGATTGCGACTTTGTATCTCACAATTGCAACTTTATTTCTCACATTGTGACTTTATATCTCGCAATTGTGATTTTATTTCTCAATTGCGACTTTATTTCTCAGATTGCGACATTATATCTCACAATTGCGACTTTATTTCTCAGATTGCGACTTTATATCTCGCAATTGCAACTTTATTTCTCAGAATTGCGGCTTTATATCTCGCAATTGTGATTTTATTTCTCAATTGCGACTTTATTTCTCAGATTGCGACATTATATCTCACAATTGCGACTTTATTTCTCAGAATTGCTACTTTATATCTTGCAATTGCGACTTTATTTCTCACAATTGTGACTTTATATCTCGCAATTGTGACTGTATTTCTCACAATTCTGACTTCATATCTCGCAATTGTGAAATAAAAAGTCACAATAATTTTTTCATTGTTTTATTCAATGGCGGAAAAGCTTCCATACACTTTTGATTCTTCTCTGTTTAAGACAATAAAAAAATGACATAAGTTATGTAAACATGTTTATTGTTAAAATAAGTTAAGCAATTTTCTACCTTTTTAAGTTCTACAAGATTCAACTCATTTTTCAATTCAAGTCATTTTAATGCAATTTAATGAATTAATGTATTTATTGTAAATCAACTTTTAAAGCGATTCTCCCTGGCTTACAAACGATAGAAACATTGGCAGCCAATCAGAATCCATCCTGCTTTGAGTAGCTGGAGCATTTAAAGAGGCAGGCAACAAAATTGAAGCTCTTGCTTAGAATTAAAAAAAAACTTTTGTGTTTGGTGAAGAAAGCAAATCAAAGCTTTGGGACGTCATGAGGTTTAGGATGAACTTCCATTTGAAGTGTACACCTTTTCGGAGGCGGTGCATTGAGATCCTTCGGAAACTTTTGACGCTCCTTACGTACGCCTTGTTTTCTTCACACCTAGTTTATATGTGGCCACTGTCTTCCTCCTGCGGTCTCAGTGGCAGAGAGTTAATGGTCTGTTGCTGGCAGTAATACTGTGAGGGGCGGCTGGGGTCACAGGTTTGGTGACAGTTTCTGTGTTAGTTTAGACGCACGCAGCGGTAGGCTGTCACCTCTCATGCGACTCCACCCAAATTGGAAAACACATTTGAGTTTCTCTCTGGTTTTCTGATGCAGGTGGCTGGAGTGAGCTTTGTATTCAGCACAGCTTATTCTCCATGGCCCCAAAAAAGGACACAAAGTCTTTTAGTCGTGCACCAATTAATTGTAATTCATGTGTAGGAATTAGCCCCAATGGCGCAGCTTAGCATCAATATATTATATTTCCCCAACTCAGTTCTGTTTAGAAATGTACCGTTTACATTTCTGTATTATTTCTTTATGATGAAATTATGAATCATTTAAACTTAAAAAATAAAAGTTCTTTATTAGCATCGATGATTTCATGAAGAAGCTTTAACATCCACGGACCTTTTAATTTCTCAAGTGAGTCTTTATAGTCTTTAGATTTTAAAAATATTATTTACACTAAGAAAAAAAAAAATCAAAAACGGTCACTAAATGGTTCTTTGGGGAATAAAAACATATTCTAAAAAATGGCTATTCAAGTTATTCTAAACCAGTTTTTTTTTTTTTTTTTTTTTTTTTTTGCAGACTGAAAGCCTCGGCCACTCTCATGTTGTCAAAACCTGCTGGCTTTCATTCTTCTGTGCACAAACCAATATATTTATCAGAAAAAAACTATCCCAAAATGTGCTCCTCCACAGCTCTTAGATTTCATTCCTGTTCACGTAGCCTACATTCAGTGATGGTCCTTCATGGAGTCTGCAATTTTCAGCTAAATCTAATGTTTGCTTGATATCAGCATACAATATTTAAAAAAAAAAAACATTTTAAGCACGTAGCACGTGAAAAGCTCTGGAAAAGCGGCCCTACGGACGTCCATCTGACATCACATCTGCGGTGTGTCATAAAAGAGCTCTGTTGTGTCGCGTGCGCATTGCCACGACCTATGACGATCAGAGCTCTGCCTCACAAGTGTGTGACTCAGGACTCACAGTACACACAGATGAACAGCGTGCTGATGCTTTTTCATTTATTTTACAGCAGAATTATACATCCCCTTGAGCAAAAATCATCCAAACTCTGACAGGTATGAGCCAACGAGCTCCTGCCGGTTGCTTTTTTTTTTTTTTTTTTTTTTGCCAGTCATCTTTCCCCTGCAGCTGCAATGGCAATTTCATTAGGTATAAATACTCTAGCGACAGTCTTGTGTTTTAAAAGATGCTGATTTGTATTCAAAGATTCATTCTTGGCTTTTGACAGAGGCTCTTAATATGAACTCCTACAGTATACATATGAATTTGCTCGGGGTTATTTGAGAAAGAACACGATCAAATAAGCCTTTAGTTCCTGCTGCTTTTCTGCAAACGGCCGTGTTTCGGGTGAGATTTGGGAGAGATGATGCAAAAAAAAAGACATGATGCAATACTTTTGGGCACAGTTTGTCAAGCTTGGTTAAGGAGCGCATGTGCGTGTGTGAGAGAAAATGACTCTCGCAAAAGCATTCTAACATGGTCACTGTGATTTTGCAGTTCCTGGAGAAGTAAACAATATGTCCGCACAACAGAAAATGCTTCTTTGAAATTTTAATAGTTTCGGGCCCAAGCCCTTCATCAGACACAATCTGAAACATGACATCATGACTTTTGCGTAAACATACACGCCACTTTCGAGTCAAATGGCATGTTATCTCTACGCATTTTGAGCTATCCGCGTGTATGCGTGTATGTCTACGCCATTAACGTTCGCGTCATTCCGCGTGTCCGTACACGCCGTCACATGTCCAGTCATAAATGCCATTAACCCCAGTGACGGTTAAGTTTAGGGATGGGGTTGAGGTAAGTCATATATTTATATAACGTTAAGTCGACGGCGTTCATTTATGCGTCTTGATAGCACGCCAAAAATGGAAATACGAATTGGCGTGTCATACACACGCTACTTCATGAGATCAGTCTGCAAACAAAGTGGGGAGACAGATACACCTCCATATGAGCCTGATCTCATGAAAGTTCGTATCTATAGCACAAATGTCATTTCTTGTGCCATTTATACGCCAAAACTAGTTTTTGCGTGTACATGGTTAGGGTTGGGTATCGAGAATCGAGTATCGATTGGAACCTGGACTAACTTTTCGTTTTTCCTGGAATCGTTCAAAAGTTAAAATTTCGATTCCTAGTTTTGATATTCACAGTCCGCCGAGCGGAAGAAGAAACTGCTGAACAACACCAACGAAGAAGCGTCTACCGGAAGTGTTGGCATAACCGTGCGAGTCGAACATGAGTAGCTTACGTCGGCGGTCCAAAGTGTGGCTTCACTTTTCTAAAAATAACAAAATCTCGGCAAAATGCTAAATTTGTGACAAAAGGAGTATTTCCTTCAGAAAGGATTATTTCCTTCAGAAAGACCGTTGGTTAGCAAGGTTAGCTAAACTTTTTTTGACCCTGCCTCTTAAAAGAATCGGAATCGAGAATCGTTAGGAACCGGAATCGAAACAAGGAATTGGAATCAGAATCGCTCAAATTCAAACGATACCCATCCCTATACATGGTACGTGTTTTTCTCGTGCATTATGATATGCACTTTTTGGCGTATAAAGTACTAACTCCCCACCCCCCTTCCCCCTAAACCTACCCAGGGGGTTTTCAGTGCGTAGCATATGCACGCAAAAAACATTTTTGGCGTATAATGCCACGAGAAATGACAATCGTGGTATAGATACGCACTTTCATGAGAATGTGTTGTCCATACAGCCATGCAAAGTTGTGTTTGTGTGTGATGAAGGGCTTGGAAGGGCAAACGTTACACGTGGTGAGATACTATTAAAAGGCAAGGCAAGTTTATTTACATAGCACATTTCATACACAGTGGCAATTCAAAGTGCTTTACATGGAAGAAATTAAAATAATCAAAAGAAATCAGAATAATTAAAACAGTTTAGTATAAAAAAAATCATAATAATAAAAATAAAAACTGAAATGGCACTCATCACTCTAAAATGGCAAAGGGGCATTTTCTGGTGGACTCATTGTTTACTTTTGCAACTACCAGTCTACCCAGCGCCCGGTTTTATGGTTTTGGATGTGCGTGCTGCAACTTTAGAACTCTAAGATGTGTTCTTGGGTCAACATATTTATTGATCCTGGAACAAAATCCCTGTCTGAAAATTTAGATCCGACCCCTAAACCTACACCAACACATAACATATCCCTTAAACCAGAAGGAAATGATGGTGAATAACACTGATCAACTCTAACCTTGGTTGTAAGCCTACACTCTTAGAAGAAAAGGTTCTGTATAGAACCATAAAAGGTTCTAAAGCGCTACGTATTTGGAACCCCTAAATGCATTGCATGATTGATCACAAAATTCAAGATATGAGGGTTAAAAAATGGAATTAATCAATATCACACGAAGAGTGCCATTTCAGTTTTTATCCTTCAAAAATCAGCATGATTAAAATGGGATTTTAAGTTACTACAACAGTTTAATAAACAATAATTTAATTACAACTGCAAAATGTTGCAGAATAATGTAATATATATGAATGAATAATAGCCTATAAATAACCTTTGTGTCAAAAGGGTTCTTTCTTGTCATTATCATCATTTTTTTTTGCATAAAAGATCCTCTGGAGTTGAGTAAAGAACCCTATGCTACATATATAGAACTTTTTTTTCTAAGAGTGTAAACATAACTGTAAACTTGACCCTCAAATCTGATTGGTTGATTGGAATGTGATCCAGGAACATGTAAATGTTTACAAAATGTCTAATAAATGCTGTTCTTTTGAACTTTTATTCATCAAACAGATCTGAACTGTTGGCAACACTTTAAATCATGCAAATCCAACATTATTTTTCAGTGTAATACACACACACACACACCCCTGAACCCCACATAGCTGCAATGTAGTTGGCTACTTTTTTTCTACTTTTTGTAGAAAAGATATATATATATATATATAGATGGAGTAAATTGGTTTTCTTCTACAGTTGTAATGATGGGTTCACGCTCTCCTGACTTAGCTCTTTCTACAAGTTCTATGATATTTGGCCTTGGTTGTGAAATGGATTCTGGTCTCTGTGACTCTAATCACCCTCTGGCTTTAAAGACGCAGAACTGAGCTCAAGCTCATGTTGGGTTGCTCAGCATTTGGACATATCGATCGAAAACAGTTTGCTGAGTGTTTTTTCTGTGTATAAGTCTGGTATCTTGGCTCAAATAGGGGTGAGTGAATGATGAAGTGAATCTCATGTTGTTGGACTTTCTTTTTTCATTTTTTTTCCTCTGGACGACAAAAAGAGAGCAGTTTGTGTCCAGACATCCAAACACTCTTTTCCATGCAGTGAAAGCATACATTATAGTGACCATGGCTTGTGAAGGCCCTAAAAATTGTCGTTGCAGTATATTCGTGTCTATATCGTAAGTCTTCTAGTCTTCGTAAGTCGTGAGTTACTATCTTGAGGCCACAAGTTACTATCTTGCGTTACTATCTTGAGGTCACAAGTTACTATCTTGAGTTACTATCTTGAGACCACAAGTTACTATCTTGAGGCCACAAGTTACTATCTTGAGTTACTATCTTGAGGCCACAAGTTACTATCTTGAGACCACAAGTTACTATCTTGAGGCCACAAGTTACTATCTTGAGTTACTATCTTGAGGCCACAAGTTACTATCTTGAAGCCACAAGTTACTATGTTGAGTTACTATCTTGAGACCACAAGTTACTATCTTAAGACCACAAGTTACTATCTTGAGACCACAATTTACTATCCTGAGGCCACAAGTTACTATCTTGAGTTACTATCTTGAGACCACAAGTTACTATCTTGAGGCCACAAGTTACTATCTTGAGTTACTATCTTGAGGCCACAAGTTACTATCTTGAGGCCACAAGTTACTATCTTGAGTTACTATCTTGAGGCCACAAGTTACTATCTTGAGTTACTATCTTGAGGTCACAAGTTACTATCTTGAGTTACTATCTTGAGACCACAAGTTACTATCTTGAGGCCACAAGTTACTATGTTGAGTTACTATCTTGAGGCCACAAGTTACTATCTTGAAGCCACAAGTTACTATGTTGAGTTACTATCTTGAGACCACAAGTTACTATCTTAAGACCACAAGTTACTATCTTGAGACCACAATTTACTATCCTGAGGCCACAAGTTACTATCTTGAGTTACTATCTTGAGACCACAAGTTACTATCTTGAGGCCACAAGTTACTATCTTGAGTTACTATCTTGAGGCCACAAGTTACTATCTTGAGGCCACAAGTTACTATCTTGAGTTACTATCTTGAGGCCACAAGTTACTATCTTGAGTTACTATCTTGAGGTCACAAGTTACTATCTTGAGTTACTATCTTGAGACCACAAGTTACTATCTTGAGGCCACAAGTTACTATCTTGAGTTACTATCTTGAGGCCACAAGTTACTATCTTGAGACCACAAGTTACTATCTTGAGGCCACAAGTTACTATCTTGAGTTACTATCTTGAGACCACAAGTTACTATCTTGAGTTACTATCTTGAGGTCACAAGTTACTATCTTGAGTTACTATCTTGAGACCACAAGTTACTATCTTGAGTTACTATCTTGAGACCACAAGTTACTATCTTGAGGCCACAAGTTACTATCTTGAGTTACTATCTTGAGGCCACAAGTTACTATCTTGAGTTACTATCTTGAGGTCACAAGTTACTATCTTGAGTTACTATCTTGAGACCACAAGTTACTATCTTGAGGTCACAAGTTACTATCTTGAGTTACTATCTTGAGACCACAAGTTACTATCTTGAGGCCACAAGTTACTATCTTGAGTTACTATCTTGAGGCCACAAGTTACTATCTTGAGACCACAAGTTACTATCTTGAGGCCACAAGTTACTATGTTGAGTTACTATCTTAAGACCACAAGTTACTATCTTGAGACCACAATTTACTATCCTGAGACCACAAGTTACTATCTTGAGGCCACAAGTTACTATCTTGAGTTACTATCTTGAGGCCACAAGTTACTATCTTGAGACCACAAGTTACTATCTTG
This sequence comes from Cyprinella venusta, assembly GCA_038021265.1. Taxonomy (NCBI): domain Eukaryota; kingdom Metazoa; phylum Chordata; class Actinopteri; order Cypriniformes; family Leuciscidae; genus Cyprinella; species Cyprinella venusta. The sequence continues at coordinate 48,730,667 of CM075863.1, read as the reverse complement.
AGGCCACAAGTTACTATGTTGAGTTACTATCTTAAGACCACAAGTTACTATCTTGAGACCACAATTTACTATCCTGAGGCCACAAGTTACTATCTTGAGTTACTATCCTGAGGCCACAAGTTACTATCTTGAGGCCACAAGTTACTATGTTGAGTTACTATCTTGAGGCCACAAGTTACTATCTTGAAGCCACAAGTTACTATGTTGAGTTACTATCTTGAGACCACAAGTTACTATCTTAAGACCACAAGTTACTATCTTGAGACCACAATTTACTATCCTGAGGCCACAAGTTACTATCTTGAGTTACTATCTTGAGACCACAAGTTACTATCTTGAGGCCACAAGTTACTATCTTGAGTTACTATCTTGAGGCCACAAGTTACTATCTTGAGGCCACAAGTTACTATCTTGAGTTACTATCTTGAGGCCACAAGTTACTATCTTGAGTTACTATCTTGAGGTCACAAGTTACTATCTTGAGTTACTATCTTGAGACCACAAGTTACTATCTTGAGGCCACAAGTTACTATCTTGAGTTACTATCTTGAGGCCACAAGTTACTATCTTGAGACCACAAGTTACTATCTTGAGGCCACAAGTTACTATCTTGAGTTACTATCTTGAGACCACAAGTTACTATCTTGAGTTACTATCTTGAGGTCACAAGTTACTATCTTGAGTTACTATCTTGAGACCACAAGTTACTATCTTGAGTTACTATCTTGAGACCACAAGTTACTATCTTGAGGCCACAAGTTACTATCTTGAGTTACTATCTTGAGGCCACAAGTTACTATCTTGAGTTACTATCTTGAGGTCACAAGTTACTATCTTGAGTTACTATCTTGAGACCACAAGTTACTATCTTGAGGTCACAAGTTACTATCTTGAGTTACTATCTTGAGACCACAAGTTACTATCTTGAGGCCACAAGTTACTATCTTGAGTTACTATCTTGAGGCCACAAGTTACTATCTTGAGACCACAAGTTACTATCTTGAGGCCACAAGTTACTATGTTGAGTTACTATCTTAAGACCACAAGTTACTATCTTGAGACCACAATTTACTATCCTGAGACCACAAGTTACTATCTTGAGGCCACAAGTTACTATCTTGAGTTACTATCTTGAGGCCACAAGTTACTATCTTGAGACCACAAGTTACTATCTTGAGGCCACAAGTTACTATGTTGAGTTACTATCTTAAGACCACAAGTTACTATCTTGAGACCACAATTTACTATCCTGAGGCCACAAGTTACTATCTTGAGTTACTATCCTGAGGCCACAAGTTACTATCTTGAGGCCACAAGTTACTATCTTGAGTTACTATCTTGAGGCCACAAGTTACTATCTTGAGTTACTATCTTGAGGCCACAAGTTACTATCTTGAGTTACTATCCTGAGGCCACAAGTTACTATCTTGAGTTACTATCTTGAGGCCACAAGTTACTATCTTGAAGCCACAAGTTACTATGTTGAGTTACTATCTTGAGACCACAAGTTACTATCTTAAGACCACAAGTTACTATCTTGAGACCACAATTTACTATCCTGAGGCCACAAGTTACTATCTTGAGTTACTATCTTGAGGCCACAAGTTACTATCTTAAAGCCATTAAATACTCTCTTGAGGCCACAAGTTACTATCTTGAGTTACTATCTTGAGGCCACAAGTTATTATCTTAAGACCACAAGTTACTATCTTAAGACCACAAGTTACTATCTTGAGTTACTATCTTGAGGCCACGAGATACTATCTTAAAGCCATTAAATACTCTCTTGAGGCCACAAGATACTATCTTGAGGCCATGAGATAGTAAAAATATTTTTTTTTGACAAAGTGGGACCGGGGGGGTTCCGTATATGTGTGTTCAGAACATTTTGTTTTGTAAACTAGGCACGGTGTAATGGAGAGTTTGCAAAGAAACATCTGTTGAAAGATGAAGTAACCAATAGTATTAGATCTGACAGTAGGTACATCACTAAGTAAATGATTTCATAATGCTTTGTCTGTAAATAATGGTTTTATATGGATAATGTTTACAAAACACTTACTCAAGTGCAATAACGAGTGGGCGTTGATATTGTGTTAGGAGAGAGAGAGCTGAATTAATAATCAACACAAAGCTTTATTAAGCGTGATGAGCAGTGCAAGTATAATGCTTCAGTCTTAGGTTTGCAGGTGACGGTTGGAGTTAAGTTGGTAAGCATACACACACACACACACATTTCATGACCCCTTTAAGTCATGAACCACAGTAACTTTTGATTTAAAGCAAGACAGTTCTTAAAATTCTGAAAAAGATAGTTGACTCAAAGTCATCAAGCAGTGTAATACAATATACAACTATACTATAAAATACCATGCTGTATTTTATCATTTCTTTTACTAAAGTATATTTTAACAATCTCTGAGCTCTAAGCCTGTCTTGAAAGATTAATACACAATTCCCTGTGGAGAAAATTAATAGGATCTTATCTTTGGAACCCCATTGTTGCACCCTATTGGTTGTCATTTGTCTCATAACCAGACAAACCACAGTTTCAGTATTTGATGTTGTGAATAAGGTGTGTTCGACAGGATGGTGGATAAATAATGACAGAAATTACATTTTTGGTTGAACTAACCCTTCACAGTGGCCTAATGTTGTCAGAAAATTGGCCAACAAAGCAACCCAGAAATTTAATATCAATATTTTATAAGGCACCGGTGCCACTGCAGTCATGCTGAGATTTTTCTTTGCTGCGAAATCAGTAAATCACTGAAGGAAAACAAGAGGGAAGGCAGATGAAATTCTTTGCAGAAATATAGGACTTCAAGAGATTACCTGCAGTATTTCATCTCAAGAAAACACACAACTCAAACCTGTTTAAACATACATTGCTTCTGTTGAACGCGGCAGATTCGGACGTGGCAAAAGCGTTTGTGCTTCGAACATGCATCTTGTTTTCTGTCACGAACTTCATAATCACGGTCCATCCGTGAATCTTGATCCCCGTTCCTAAGATAAAATAACATGAGCGGTAGCAGTGTGCTTAGATGAAATCAAAATGACATTTCAAAAGCATGAGGAATCCAGTACTCTTTGATGTGAAGTGTTCTGCCAATAAAAAAAGCTTCAGGATTACCAATTTCCCTGAGTACAAGGCAAAAAACACAGACTTTCATATACTTGCAGAGGCCCTGAAAATGTGAAATATCGTCCTCAGAGGCACATGTGGATGCTGACATTTATGTCACTGACTCTGTGGTTTTCATCAAATATTGATGTCTGCACACCACAAGACATGACCTACAGTCAACTAAACAGAGCATGAGTTCTCCTCTGCATAATCTCCCTGTAGTCTTTCTTTAAATCAAGTCGAGCATGACTTACTATTGCTCATACTCGGGTTAATTATTAGGGTATGAACAATTCTATTGATATACTTATTAATTACGTTACTAATTACTTTTCTTGCGTGTGATACCCAATCCTCTCTTTAGCAGGCATTCATATGTTATTCTAGGACATATTATGACCTGAAACATGCTTACTTAAAGTATGACAACATCTAAAACCTATATAAAAGGAATATATATATATATATATATATATATATATATATATATATATATATATATATATATATATATATATATATTAGGGGTGTAATGGTTCACAAAATTCACGGTTCGGTTCGATACTATACACTTGTGTCACGGGTAATTAGCCTACTATTCCTGCCAAACGTACAGAAAGTAGTGTTATACAGTAAATCCTTATGGTGAATGTTGTTGATCTGTGGACACTGGATAGTTCATTCATGGCACAATGTTTCTTCCTGGTTTCCACGTCAGCGCTGTTTGATCCGTTAATTACGGAGAAATGTGAATGTTTCTCACTCTCGCAGACTTTTTTTGTTGCTCCAAATTACAATTGCCATTTGATGTTGGGCAATGTTGTGGTCACGCCAGTGTCTCTTACATTATGAACGCGCTTGCCACGCGCAACACGCCTACATTTGAATAACGAAATGTTAGTCGGCAGGAAAAATGAACTGAACGAAACGTTCGGTTCAAAAATGCGTACACTCTAAAAAATGCTGGGTTGTTTTAACCCAATTTTGGGTAAAATATGGACAAACCCAGCCATTGGGTTAAAAATGTAATTTAAAAATGTAACCCAATGGCTGGGTTTGTCCATATTTTACCCAAAATTGGGTTAAAACAACCCAGCATTTTTTAGAGTGTACCGAAAACCGAACCGAAAGCCTCGTACCGAACGGTTCAATACAAATACGTGTATCGTTACACCCCTAATATATACATATACATATACATATATATATATATATATATATATATACACTCACCGGCCACTTTATTAGGTACACCTGTCCAACTGCTCGTTAACACTTAATTTCTAAGCAGCCAATCACATGGCGGCAACTCAGTGCATTTAGGCATGTAGACATGGTCAAGACAATCTCCTGCAGTTCAAACCGAGCATCAGTATGGGGAAGAAAGGTGATTTGAGTGACTTTGAATGTGGCATGATTGTTGGTGCCAGAAGGGCTGGTCTGAGTATTTCAGAAACTGCTAATCTACTGGGATTTTCACGCACAACCATCTCTAGGGTTTACAGAGAATGGTCCGAAAAAGAAAAAACATCCAGTGAGCGGCAGTTCTGTGGGAAGAAATGCCTTGTTGATGCCAGAGGTCAGAGGAAAATGGCCAGACTGGTTCGAGCTGATAGAAGGGCAACAGTGACTCAAATAACCACCCGTTACAACCAAGGTGGGCAGAAGAGCATCTCTGAACGCACAGTACGTCGAACTTTGAGGCAGATGGGCTACAGCAGCAGAAGACCACACCGGGTGCCATTCATTTCAGCTAAGAACAGGAAACTGAGGCTACAATTTGCACAAGCTCATCAAAATTGGACAATAGAAGATTGGAAAAACGTTGCCTGGTCTGATGAGTCTCGATTTCTGCTGCGACATTCGGATGGTAGGGTCAGAATTTGGCGTCTACAACATGAAAGCATGGATCCATCCTGCCTTGTATCAACGGTTCAGGCTGGTGGTGGTGGTGTCATGGTGTGGGGAATATTTTCTTGGCACTCTTTGGGCCCCTTGGTACCAATTGAGCATCGTTGCAACGCCACAGCCTACCTGAGTATTGTTGCTGACCATGTCCATCCCTTTATGACCACAATGTACCCAACTTCTGATGGCTACTTTCAGCAGGATAATGCGCCATGTCATAAAGCTGGAATCATCTCAGACTGGTTTCTTGAACATGACAATGAGTTCACTGTACTCAAATGGCCTCCACAGTCACCAGGTCTCAATCCATTAGAGCATCTTTGGGATGTGGTGGAACGGGAGATTCGCATCATGGATGTGCAGCCGACAAATCTGCGGCAACTGTGTGATGCCATCATGTCAATACGGATCAAACTCCCTGAGGAATGCTTCCAGCACCTTGTTGAATCTATGCCACGAAGAATTGAGGCAGTTCTGAAGGCAAAAGGGGGTCCAACCCGTTACTAGCATGGGGTACCTAATAAAGTGGCCGGTGAGTGTATATACAGTGTGTGTATATATATATATATATATTTTCTTTAGTTGACTACTTACAATATCCCCAATGCTTCCAACTATTTGTAAATCATGCGAAAATTGTGATTTTATTGGATTTATTTTATCATTTTGAAATGATTCGAGCTTTGTGACGTGGCGCATTATCCTGCTGGAAGTAGCCATCAGAGGATGGGTACATGGTGGCCATTCAGGGATGGACATGGTCAGAAACAATGCTCAGGTTGTCCGTGGCATTTAAACGATGCCCAATTGGCACTAAGGGGTCTAAAGTGTGCCAAGAAAACATTAACACACCATTACACCACCACCACCAGCCTGCACAGTGGTAACAAGGCATGATGGATCCATGTTCTCATTCTGTTTACGCCAAATTCTGACTCTACCATCTGAACGTCTCAACAGAAATCGAGTCTCATCAGACCAGGAAACATTATTCCAGTCTGTAACTGTTCAATTTTGGTGAGCTCTTGTAAATTGTAGCCACTTTAGTGAAGATGAGTGGTACTCGGTGAGGTCTTCTGCTGTTGTAGCCCATCCGCCTCATTGCTGGGGTTTTCTTCAAAAATACCAACATCTAGTTAATAATTTATTAGGCGCAATAACTTTTTTCAGGTACCTTACTGTCATATCAGTTTTTCATTTCAAGGCGCAATAACTTTTTTCAGGTACCTTACTGTCATATCAGTTTACTTTTCAATCAGTCCGTGCTCGTAGGTCCATTTTGTTCCCACTCCCGCTCGCATAATTCATCGGTCCAACAAGACCTCGTGGGATAATCGCTCAGGCCTCAGGCGGCTAACTGTGAAGCACGTGTTTTCAGCATGCCTTCATGGCAACTGCTCAATGCATGCCTTCAAAAAAGTGTTGCTCAGTTGTGCTGCTTCATCAAATGCCCATCTTATGGCTTCTCCACGCTCTTACAATGGCCCTAACAGCTTGTTGTTATACAATGTTGGTGGAGATATTGAGTAACACGGGCGCTGGCGTCCCACACAACACATGTCTGGGCGTTAGGTGTTGGCGGTGTTGCAGTCTGGAGGCGGGAACGTGTGGTCATTATCGTGTAATCAAATTCATGTGCCGCGCTATCACTTTTTAACGCTGACTCACTGTGTGGAAGAGCTTCTCAATTCTGTGCATTACATGTAATAAACATTTGAATGTGAGATTATAATGCCACCCGCAGTCCACTGACCTACTCGTGAATTCGGTATGTGCTTTTAATGAGCTCTTGCAGGAGAGTCTCATTTTCAATGCTCACTTCTAATCTCCCCTGGTGAAAACATAATATGCTAAGTATACTTGCAGCCAGACTAATTATCAGTATACTTCAAGTGTGTTGATAATTAGTTACCTTGACGTCTGCTATTTTGGAACAACTCATTTTGCCCTATGTATATTTTAGTTGTAATCTAATAGTAAAGCATAGCTTTAAGTGAATTTAGTGTATTTTTGTGTGCCAAATTAGAACACCTAAGTATACTTTAAGTATATGCCTGTGTAGGGACTAATTATATGCTTGATTAGAGATATTAAAGTGTACTTTATTTGTATAACATAACAAGTACATTACAAGTTCATTATGAGTGACTTCAAACATACAAGCAATATACCACAATTGTTTTATATTTGAGTAAAAAGTATATGGATTGGAGTATATGGACCGGATTATAAGGCGCACCTTCAATGAATGACCTATTTTATAAAATTTTTCATATATAGGGCACACCGGATTATAAGGCGCATAAGATACTGCACTCTTAGAAGAAAAGGTTCTATATAGGACCTTAAAAGGTTCTAAAGCGCTACGTATTTGGAACCCCTAAAATGCAATGAGTGTGAATGATCACAAAATTCAAGATATGGGGGTTAAAAATGTAATGAATCAATATCACACGAAGAGTGCCATTTCAGTTTTTATCCTTCAAAAATCAGCATGATTAAAATGTGATATTAAGTTACTACAACAGTTTAATAAACAATAATTTAATTACAACTACAAAATGGTGCAGAATAATGTAATATATGAATGAATAATAGCCTTTAAGAACCTTTGTGCCAAAAGTGTTCTTTCTTGTCATTAGTGAACCTTTTTTTAGCATAAAATATCCTTTGGAGTTGAGTAAAGAACCCTATGCTACATATGAAGAGTTTGGTTCCAAAACGCTATAAATCCATTTTGATGAATTCGAGTAAAACTGTGTTTTCTTTAGCAAGAAATGGGAAGACTAAAAGCGCGATTCAATTAACCAATTGATCCATATATAAGACGCACCGGATTATAAGGCGCACTGTCGTTTTTTAAAAAATTAAAGACTTTTAAGTGCGCCTTATAGTGTGGAAAATACGGTACTTCAAATTGCACTCTTTGTCTTCAATAACAAATGCACGTTAATTACTTAGCCATACTTTGTACAATATTGTATACTATAATGTATTTTGAAGCAATGCATTGTCACAATGATGATTTTCAGCACAGTTAGAAATATACCTAAACTATATTTTTAATAAAGTGCAAATAAATACACAGAATGAACAGAATTTTCACTTCAAGTATATTTTTCTAAAATCGAAATTCTAAAGTAGAAATAAGTGCATTAAAAATTGTGAAAATAGGTAAAAGCCAACCCGATCTCACGACCAAGTCGTGCGAATTCGACGAATGATTAAAAAGTGGCTAATTCGTAACAATTCATACGACCTCACTCGTACGAATTAGTACGATTTTGCTAAAACGTACATATGTTACGAATTGGCCAATTCGTATGAATTCGTACGAATGACCTAACCCTTACCCCGCCCCTAAACTTAACCGTCACGTGGGTTTAGACAAATCGTACAAATTCGTACGAGTGAGGTCGTACGAATTAGTACGAATTAAACATTTTTACTCATTCGTCGTATTCGTACGAATTGGGCGTGAGATAGTGTTGGTAAAAGCCAACACATTCTCATCCCAATTCGTCATATAACTGACGTTTTGGGACGTCTTTTGACCATTCGTCAATATACGACTTGTTAGGGCCCCCTTAAACGTCGGTAGATGACGATCCCGGGTCGTCATACAACTGACGCTTTACCTTTAACGTCAGTTAGGTGACGAGTTGGGTTTAGGGTTAGGTTTAGGTCTGGGGTAGAGTTAGGATCCCATAACGTCATCTACCGACGTTTAAGGGGGCCCTAAAAAGTCGTATATTGACGAATGGTCAAAAGACGTCCCAAAACGTCAGTTATATGACGAATTGGGATGAGACTGCGCTGTAAAAGCATGATGCTAATATACGTTTAATATTTTTAAAGATAAAACATTTTGTTAGTAATTTGCAATGTATTGAAAAAGGGAATATATTTCAAATATAATAAAGTATACTTTTTTTAACTAGGGTCCCTTTCAAGACACCCAGACATGCTTTGCAAGAATATCTTTTGGAATGACTCTGTCATTGACGATACAAAAAAATGTGTACCTAAGATATTGGCATGGCACTGTGCATATGATTAATCTGTCAGTGCGCTTGATGTGATTTAGAACAAATTGGATTATTAACTTGTACGTGACCTTCTAAATGGCATGCATTAACCCCTAGTTCACTAAACTTTCAGTGGCACTGCTAAAAAAAATGAACTGCGGTTGGACTCTCTTCATGTTGAAGCAGCCAATTCTTGGACAAAATTCAGGATTTATTGTGCCTTCAATGTCTCAGATGCTCATATTTTCAGTCCCTTAGTATTTATATGCAAATCACACATATAAATGAGCTTCACAGCTATAAAACAATGCGAATACAAACTAAATACTGTCATGTTTTATTTATGTTATCCATATTTTACAAGAGGTTTACAGAGAGAAAGGACCGAACGAAAAAAAAAAGAAAACATTATGGAGCAATATGTGTAAATGAAAGCATTATACATTATTAAACATGCATGAGCAAGGCCATAATTCTTTGTATAAGCTGATACCCATTGCAGTTTGGTTACAGCAGAGATTTCATAAAAGCCTGAATAATTCCCACCATTATTCAAAGCGGAGACTCGTGCCTAGAGAATATATTTACAAATCTCGGTTTTATCAAGGTAAAGTGTCTCTTCACATTAACCACTGAGGCCATCGATTGAGACAAATTGGCACTGAGTCACTGTTTCACTTGATTGTTGTGAAACTGTGCAGTGATTTATGTGTTCATAAGAGACTGAGTGAAGTATACCAGAGGACGGCTGCCATTGGACGGCTACTCTGTGCCTCAAAACAAGTCTAATTTTACAAGAATAGCTAAGATATTATAAGATAAGTTACTATGGTAATGTGCTAAAGCAGGGCAGGTGAGAGAAGAGGAGCAGAGGATCTAACTGCAACTTTTATATATTAAAAAAATAACAACAAAAGGGTCATTAAATAATAGAGAAAACAAATGCAATAGCTTTATATCAAAACAGAAACAAAAGACAAGGGTGCCGATGACAAAGGAAAAAACAAGGTGGCCCTTTACACGACTTTCTCAACTAAAAACAGATTTTATTTTAAAGGGATACTCAAATTCTGTCATTATTTACTCACCCTCAAGTTGCAACCCAGATAGCAAACTGACGTTGAATCAACGTGGAAACATGACACCGAAACAATATTGATCTGGCATTGTTTTGCCCATCGAATTAACGTTGAACCAACGTCAGACGCGTCATTCTTCAAAACTAACAGAAAATCAACTTGAAATCAACGTTGTTTCAACGTTAGGAAAGCAAACCCAGATAGCACAAGGCTGTCTGATCTCCTATTTACTTCTGGAAGACGTATTTTTAAGAGTGTTTGCTCATCTGCAAGACGTCTATAGGACGTTTCCTGTCAGATGTCAAATAGACGTTTATAAGATGTCAGTTTAACGTGCATTCTAAATCATTACATCTTAGAGATATCTTCTAAACATCTATTTGACATCTGCAGGAAACGTCCTAGACGTCTTGCAGATGAGCAAACACTCTTTAAAATACGTCTTCCAGATGTAAATAGGAGATCAGACAGCCTTGTGCTATCTGGGTAGGACGTTTCCTGCAGATGTCAAATACACGTTTAGAAGATGTCTCTAAGATGTAATGATTTGGAATGCATGTTAAACTGACATCTTATAAACGTCTATTTGACATCTGACAGGAAACGTCCTATAGACGTCTTACAGATGAGCAAACACTCTTAAAAATACGTCTTCCAGATGTAAATAGCACATGAAATAGCCTTGTGCTATCTGGGAATCAATTCCCAGATAGCACAAGGCTGTTTGATGTCCTATTTACATCTGGAAGACGTATTTTTAAGAGTGTTTGCTCATCTGCAAGACGTCTATAGGACGTTTCCTGCAGATGTCAAATAGACGTTTAGAAGATGTCTCTAAGATGTAATGAACATCTAATAAACGTCTATTTGACATCTGACAGGAAACGTCCTATAGACGTCTTCCAGATGAGCAAACGCTCTTAAAAATACGTCTTCCTGATGTAAATAGGACATCAAACAGAATTTTGCTATCTGGGTTGCGTCGATTTTCATTTAGCTTTGAAGAATGCCGCGTCTGACGTTGGTTCAACGTTAATTCGATGAGAAAAACAATGCCCGATCAACGTTGTTTCGATGTCATGAGAGATGTCGTTTCCACGTTAATTCAATGTCAGTTTGCTGTCGGGGAAACCTGTATGAGTTTCTGTCTTACTAAACACAAAGATATTTTGAAGAATGATTGGAACTTTGGCACCACTGACATATTTTTATTTATTTATTTTTTCTACTATAGAAGTCAATGGCGCCAAAGTTCCAGTCATAAATGATGAGAGATTTTTCATTTTTGGGTGGAGTATCCCTTTAATGCGTTTTGATCAAACGCCATTTTGGGGGCCTAAAACGCAAAGTTCAGAGTGCAATTTTTTGAAAACAATACCGTTATACGCCTTATTCACGGCAGCGCCATCTTTGATTTTTAATGAGAATGAAAGCGAGGCTGTGAGGGATAGACATGCATCTCTTCAATGGGCTGTACTGTTATTTAATGTGTTTTCGGACTGTTCTGCTTATGAAACACTGGAAAAATATCTTTCCAAGAAATTTCAGTTGACAATAAACTCCCGACAATGTAAGCAGTGGAAAATTGTAAGTAATTTATGAGCTTTATTCAGCTTTTTACAGCGGATGCCATAGGAAACACGGTAAGTCTATCCCTCACAGCCTCACTTAATTCATACCTGTCATGGCGCTGCTCTGAATAAGGTCTATTGTCGACGTAAAAACGCAGATGAAAACGGAAAGCAGAACTAAAAACAGCGGGAAGTTGGCGCAGTCACGAATGGGCTCTTTAAATTTTTGCACTGTTATGACAGCGTTTGCGTCAACATGGCCGCCAAGTGAATAAAGCGAATGGCGCATGTAGTACGTCCGGACTCATTCATTCTATCCGTGTTAATACTAAAGAACGTACTTTTTTAACGGTCGTGAAGTACGTTCTTATTTAAATATCTAGTACTCACATAGGACGCGATTTCGGATGCAGTGTTTGAGGCCAAAACAGCACAAAACGTTCAGGTAAGAAAACTCTTGCCATAAAGACACATTTTTAGCATAATGCTGTTTAAAGAGTACAATAATACAATTTTAATAAAAAAAACTACCCTTACAATAACTGTTCTGTACATAATCCGTCTGTGAATCCGACTGTTCATGGGCATGTGGATACTGTTTCACAACAAATATTGAGCTTACAGAAGTTTTGCGTCATCCGACAGAGAGATTAATGCAGACAAACAAATGTGAATTTAACACAGAGAAAGAGAACACATTACTGTAATAGAATATTCTATAGCTATAGCTTGAATGTTGTTTGGTGACCTAATTTATGATGTGATTTTTGACCACAATCTATGATATCCACCTGTCGCTCAACCTGACTGGTCAGTGGTTGTCAAATATGTTTTATGGGGGGATTTATGAGGGCTCCCACCAAGATTGGCAGGCCAAATTTGGCTGCCAATGGTTGCTTTTATGGGTTAGATTCATTACAGTGTCTCAGATTGGCAGGTCATGAGTGTCAATGAGATATAGGGTCAGATACAGTTAGACATATGGGTTTATTTATGGGTGTTACAGTATATCTCACCCCAGATTGGCATTTTTATGGCATTTGTTGAAAGTTGAACCGGGGTATCTGGATCCTATTCTAAAAACATAGGCCTATTTTCCTTTTATTGCTGGGGTGCTCAAGCAGGTTTGACACCATTGCTGTTCAATGTAAAATATTGTAGTGACCTGTACCCTCGGACTCTCTCTTATATTAAATCATGCTGAGCGTGAAAGGTGGCTATGTGTTTACTGTCCAGGAAAAGAAAGACCATGTTTGCATTTTAGCAAGATCAGTGACTAGACACCAGAGCCTGTGGTTTCTCTTCTATCTGACGTAGTCAACGTGTCTGATGGAGTGTGTTTTAACATGTTTGTTAACAGTGGCTCGCGCTGTCATCAGCGGTGGATCCGGCATCTTGGATATCTTGTGTGCTTGTATGACCTGTGTTTGCCAACACTCCCGTTTCAGTTCTTTGTTGATTCTCATTTATGTTATATGTTCATTTTCTATTTCTCCTAGGTTTTTCCTGGGATCTATATAATAAAGATCCTTTATTTTGCTGCCTCTACGTCTTGTTGTGTGTGCTTCAAGCCAACCCCTGACATAGATGAGCTGCTATCTGGATTAAATGTGTGAACTAGCCTGTTGGATAAAATCGGCAAACCTGCCTGCCAGGTAAGATTAACCATGGATTTACGCTGTCCTACATGTACTTATCAGTGTGTCTACAAACTACACAAATTGAGGTGAAAATAAATGTGGTGAGAAAAAAAAAATAGGATTGGATGTTGAATTTATATTCAGTTTAAATCACTCGAGGGAATGATTAGGCAGATGTGTGATGAGCAGATGCAGTTATGTGGCCTTTACAATGCCATTATCATAGGTTAAGAAATCACATTTATTTTCATATTAAACATTTATAAGGTCGCTTATTAATATAAACCTAGGGCATTTGAGTATCTTAAATTGTGCAATTTAAATTCAATTAAATGGATTTTTTTAGATTAACACATCTACATTTATGCATGAAATACTGTTGTTTATATTTATATACATGAGTACATTATGTCATCCGGCTCAAAGCCCTTAATCTGTGCGATTTAGACTGGTTTGTGGCTGATGACGTGGCAGGTTAGTCCACATGGATGAATTTTGTAAACTAAAGTGAGCTTCTATAAATAACAGCTCGGTATTTAGGGAGCAATGAACACTTACTGTATAGTGACCTTGTGATCTGCAACACAGTTTTAGACTAATGCATTTAACTGAGAAATTATATTCAGTTTTACGTAATTTTGATATGTACTGACATTCTCTGATATTAACTTATATTTTTATGTAATAAGGGTCGATTAATAGTCATTTAAAGAGTCTGGACAAACTGAAAGGCACAGCATGTGATATTGTGTTTGATCCATTCCATGGTGGAAATCAATGGAGAGAGAGAGAGGGGAAAATAAGTTTTGTCTCCTAAACAGAGTTGTCAAATGTTCTCATATAACGCTCCAACTTTGAAGATTTTTGGTCTTTTTTAGAGAGAACTCAGTTGGGTGCATTTCTTGCGTACTTTAAGCACAGTTATGAGTCACAAAGCAACCAAAAACATGTTGTGTCAAACCACGCCAGTGTGAAGTTATTCAATTGGATCCTGTTCAATTTCCTGCCTTTGTGCAAAAGAAGTGCACTTAAATTAATTGAATGCACACTTGTAGTGTACTTCACATTTTAAAAGTATATTTTTCAAAAAATGTTCTTGCAGATAATATAATATAAATTAAAAAAAGCACATTTTCATGACTATCCATCTTACACACTTAAAAATTAAAAAAAAAGTGCAATTTGTAATGATGTGCAACAGGGTGGGAAATTAACTTTTTTTGCCCACCAGCCACAGTGGCTGGTGGATGCCCAATTTTACCAGCCAATTAAATTTTTTACCAGCCACTTTTTCCGAAATTCAAATTTATAAAAGAAAGTGCACTAGCATATTTTGAATTGCTTCAGTTAATTTGATACGATTTGATTTCATTAACTTGATTGTCTGTTCAGATTTACTGGACAGACAATAAAAAAAATATATATATATTTATTTATTATTATTAATACAACATAAATACATAATAAATCAATAAAAAGTGATGTGAAAAAAGTCACTTTAGTCTTCTTCAGAGTCATCATCATCTTCGGACGTCTCCTCATCTTCAAATTGGCTCCTCTGTGGATGCTCACGGGCGTACGCCCTTAAAAAAAAACACTATTCCGCACAAACAGGGCAACCATAATATGTGCGCAACATGTATGTACATGTTTGTATTTTGGAGATAATTTTATGCATGGTTATTTTACAGTTTATTTTTTAATATTAGTTAAGTCTGTATGACCATAAATAATGGAGTATTTAAGTGTATTTTGCTGCTAATTGAAAAAAACCTAGCAAAACGTGCCAGCGCGATTGCCGACCCCAGAGGGTTAACTCAATAATAAAGCTGTAAAGTAGGCTATCTTTTAACTCAGGACAGCACCAATTTTCACAAATACAGATAAGATTGGAGATGGAAAGTTTAACTGACACGTAACCAAGCTCCGGAGAACCCACTTTATTGGCTCCTATCCTCACGGCTGTTAAAACTATCGCTAAACTAAATACCGATAAACTAAAGAATGATAGCTATCTAGCCATCACAAAACACAACTTCAAGTTAGAAATTTACTTACTTGCACGTCCAAATGTAGTCCCAAAAAGGTCTGCCCTTTTTGCCGATGGCATGGACGTTTCAGAATACAATTCTCATTCGGTGAAAACCATTCAAATTAGTTACTCGACAAAAGTGCATTATTGTTACTTTGGCAACAGCATCCTTTGACAAAAGCTGTCCAATCCGTTACAAGAAATGTTTTAAGTAGTAGCCAATAAAATTATGCTTTACAATCTACCTGCCACTGTGGCTGGTATACAAGACAAAGTCACCCGCCACTTTGAAAAAGTACCAGCCATTGGCTGGTGGCTGGTGCTAATTTCCCACCCTGATGTGCAAATAAAAGTTTGGTAACAGTTTAGTTGAAGCATGGATTATAAATGTTTTTTTAATGCAGAAATTATGCCTTGCAACGAACTTCATAAATGAATTGTATAGTCTCATGAATAATTTTAACCTCAATTATAATACTTATGTATTTATTATTACACCTTTAGAAATTGCATTAAAACACATGAAACTTTATAATGCATTGAAACACATGACAAAAACACTTTCAGAGTCTCCTAATATTATAATGCATTTATGCACCAACTTTTTGCATTGGTTACAATTACTTATGAAAATATTAGGGCTGTCAAAACGATTAATCGCGATTAATTGCATCCAAAATAAAAGTTTGTGTTTACATAATATATGTGGGGGCACTGTGTTTAATTATATTAGATATATAAAAACACACACATGCTTGCATATTTTTACGAAATATTTTCATGTATATTCTGTATATAGATTTATATATCATTTATATTATATATAAATATAAATATTTTATATATAAATATTTTTTTTTCTTAAATGTACATGCATGTGTGTTTTTATATATATACAAAATAATTACACACAGTGCACCCACATATATTATGTAAACACAAACTTTTATTTTGGATGCGATTAATCGCGATTAATCGTTTTGACAGCCCTAGAAAATATATAATCCAATGTGCATTTTATGAATACCTTTACAGTGCAGTATACATAAAGGCTTTAAGTAAAGTGTTACCAAAAGTTTTACTTTAAAGTGAATTTAAAATCATTATGTTTTAATAATCTTTTTTCCATGCTTTAAAGAGGTACACATACTATGTGTTTGTTGACTAACATACTAAACCACATGTAATGTACTTGATTATAATTTTAACTGTAGTGTGTTATTCACTTTTACATTTAAAGTTAATATATTTGTGTAAAAATTACAGATATATTTAAAAACATGACACGTTTCAATAGAAATTGTATGTATATTTTAGTTTCCCATAAATGCTTGTCAAAACATGCAGTACAAACCCTATTAGACAATAGAAGCAATAGTGAAATTGCATATAAATATGTATCTAACTCCTACTCAAGAGGGTCAAAAGAGCAAAAACTAATTGCATTTAATGTAAATTTAAACTATTATACATTTTCATTTAATTCTTAATTGTTTTACAATGTTATATACTATTTTTACAAGACCTTCTTTTTCACAAGGGTGGCTGCCTGAGTATCAAAGAGTCAGTGCATAAAAACAAAACCCCCTTTTAGTACTGGTATCCGGTGAGACTAAAACTTCTGATGGGAATTGAGGCAGCCACCTGGGAAGACACAAGCACGGTGGGATAACAACCGTGGAGCTTCAGCGCTCTTGTCCCGCTCTGTTGCTCTGCAGATTGAGTTTGACAGATTGCTCGCCCCCGACGTTGCTTGCTGCAATGATGACTATAAAGCACTTTTCGGTTTAATGTGGTGCTCACAGTTACATGTAAACAGCACCTGCCAGGCTCTGTGAAAGAAGGCGGGCTGATTATGTAATCTGGTCATTTGTCAAACCAAAACACCAGAGCTAGTGCTGTGGGTCACATAAAAGAAAAACCCTCAATGGTCAAAGCTAACGCCATGCAGAGTCACACATGGCATGGGCACCTGTGCCAGTCCACATCTGCCACTGGAAAATCCATCAGCGCATTACTTGATCTGCTCGAACGTCTTGTAATTCTACAGCATTTATCTGCAAACTCGCCATTAGTTAATCTTCTTTGGGATGCAAGGTGCACTCTGACATGAAGAATGAATTGCGTTAGAGTTACGTAAGAATTGTGAGCATTGTGTAAATGATAATGATATTAAATGTATCTTGAGCATCAGATCAGCATATTATCATGTGACTCTGAAAACTGGAGTAATGATGTTGAAAATACGGCTTTGATCGCTGGAATAAATAACACATTAAAATGTATTCAAATAGAAAATAATCATTTATGTTATTATAAATATAGTGTATTGTTTGTATTAGGGCTGTCAAACGATTAATCGCGATTAATCGCATCCAAAATAAAAGTTTGTGTTTACATAATATATGTGGGTGTACTGTGTATAATTATTTTGTGTATATATATAAGTAAATACACATGCATGTATATATATTAGGGCTGTCAAAACGATTAATCGCGATTAATCGCATCCAAAATAAAAGTTGGTGTTTACATAATGTATGTGGGTGCACTGTGTATAATTATTATATATATAAATACACACACATGCTTGTATATATTTAAGAAATATTTTCATGTATATTCTGTATATAGATTTATGTATAATTTATATTATATATAAATATAAATATTTTATATATAAATAAATTTTTTTTTCGTAAATATACATGCATGTGTGTGTGTATATATATATACAAAATAATTATACACAGTGCCCCCACATGTATTATGTAAACACAAACTTTTATTTTGGATGCGATTAATCGCGATTAATCGTTTTGACAGCCGTAATATATATTTAAGAAAAAGAAAATATTTATATATAAAATATTTATATTTTTATATAATATAAATTATATATAAATCTATATACAGAATATGCATGAAAAATATTTCTTAAATATATACAAGCATGTGTGTGTATTTATATATATATATATATATATATATATATATATATATATATATATAATTATACACAGTGCACCCACATATATTATGTAAACACAAACTTTTATTTTGGATGCGATTAATCGCGATTAATCGTTTGACAGCCCCAATTTATAGTATTATAAATATTTATATTATTATTAATATAGTGATTATGTATAGGAGCATAATTATCAACAAAATATATACAAAGTGGAGCAATCTTTTATTGTTTTGACAAATATTGATTTGCATATCAGTGTCCCTCACAGGCACCACTGGTGGTCACTGCCGCCGATGAATGAAAAAAATCTCCAAGATATTTTCCTTTTGTGTTCCACTAAAAAAGGTGTGTAAATAATAACAGAATTAGATTTTTTGAACTATTCCTAGTAGGAATTTGGCTGGTATGTGAATAAGGTTTTTGTGCTGAAATACTGCACACTGAAGTGCAAGTGAATTTGCCTATAAGTTTCATCACATATGAGACCAAAAGAAGTGTCAAAATCTGTTCACTTTGGTTCAGACTAAAAGGCACCAAAAAATGTCCAAAGGCAACAACGCCTCCATTGTGGGTCGTTGCGTCTGTGAAGATTGCCCCATCGGCCCAAACTGTTTACCATGAATCTTCAGAGTTGTGCTGAGCCAATTGGTTACTGTTTTCCAGTCCTGCTGTGGTACTGTCAACACTCTCTAAATCTACTCATCGCCTTTCATCATTCAGGCCCAGAGCCGCAGAATGCCTGCAGCGCTTTGCCTTGCAGACAGGGTTCAGACTCTCTCTTTTTTTTCTGCAGGATGTGTCACTCAAAGGCAGCCGGAATACAGATCCGGCACCTCAGTGCTGAGGGAGTCTGACTGCAAGATCAATGAGAGCATGAATCTTCTCTACTGGCTCCAACATATTCAACAAATTCTCACTGAGCTTGAATAGGATTCACGGTAAATCTGTAATGCCAAATTTGAGCTACAGGGGCTAAAGACACACTGGAGTAATAGTCACATTTGATTCGGTTTTCCTCTAAACCACTCAACGCGTCACTTCCCTAAACATTGCAAATGAATCAATCTTGATTTCTAACAACTTATGTGCTTTTGCTGGGAAAGTAAGAGTGAACAGTGGATATAATATTGCTATGAATGTGCGAACAGAAGGTCAATCGCCAATGTTGGTATTTTTATTATATAATACAATACATTTTGTTTTGTTTTGGATCCACAACCTATCCCCCAGAACCCTTGAAAAATACGACATTTTGCAAGAAACCATTCTCTTTTTGTGGTCCAAAAAAGAAAGAACAGTACACTACATTGGAACAACACCAGGGTGAGTAAATAATGACTTCCCAGTAAGCAAAATGATGTCCAAAAGACGTCTTTTCAACGTCTTGGTTACAAAAGTCGGACGTTGAAAAGACGTCCACTGAGGGGCCAGAATTAATTTTTTGACGTGTTCTGCACGTCCGATATAGACTTTCATCGAACCTTCGTACAAGTTTAAAAACTAGTTCAAATGTGGCCATTTGAGGACATGTTTTCAACATCATTTATGGTCTCATTTAGACCATTTAAACTGTTTCTGGACCAAATAAACACTCCCAGGACGCATTAAATTAAAACTCATGTTTTCCTTTCATTGTTTAGATGGTGATATGTTTCATTTTAAGTCACCATTGTGGTGATCAGTGTTTGCTTTAGTTGGGCTGTTGGTCCCAATTCTTCTTACTTTAGCTTTTCTTTGGCTGTTGTAACTGTTTGTATAACACCATTGTTGTGGCAGAGAAAGCCAAGAAAAAGTAAGATCGGTTGTCATCAGCTCCTTGTTGATGATGACGAAATCACAAAGTGAGCATTTAATGTTGTGTTTAGACTTTAGTCTTTATATCTGTCATTTATAGCCACCAATCTTGTGGAACTGTGTTATTTGGACCAGTATTAAAATGATCACTTTTTTGAAGGTGAATAAAAAGCATGTGTACACAATGTTTTGAGGAAATATATCACATAGTCACACACATACATCAAGATTTTGCATATGCTTCTCAACAATGGTGACAACCAAAACAAAAAAGCTTGGGAATCAAAGATGTTTTGTACTTTGAAAGCTACTCATCACGCATTGCAGCATGAAGCTTTTTATTGTCACCATTGTTGTGATGCATATGCAAAATCTTGATGTCTGTGTGTGACTATGTGGTACATTTTCTAATAACATTGTGTACATATGCTTTTTATTCACCTTCAAATAAGTGATCATTTTAATGGTACTGGTCCAAATAACGCAGTTCCACAAGATTGGTGGTTATAAATGGCAGATATAAAGACAAAAGTCTAAACACAACATTAAATGCTCACTTTCTGATTTTGTCATCATCAACAAGGAGCTGATGACAACTGATCTTACTTTTTCTTGGCTTTCTCTGCCACAACAATGGTGTTATACAAACAGTTACAACAGCCAAAGAAAAGTTAAATAAGAAGAATTCACCTTTGGCTAAGCCCCGCCTCCTTAGTTACTGTTGCTACATCCATCAAACTTCATCTGCGCTCTGCATGGCTTATGGTGTAACAACTCTTCCCGCTGAAATGTTATCAAACTTTTATAAAGCAGCAAATAAAGTGTCCGACAGAAGTAGGCAAAAGGGGCTGCAATATACGTTCGAAGGCTGTATTCAAGACATACAGGTGAAACGCAAGAAACAACAAGGCATCCAAAATAGAGGCAAAAGCATAACGTTTCCGGTCACAGTCAAAACATAAACCACCGCATTTCCTACTAATCGAGACGGAGGCTGGGACTAACAATATCAGGGAGCAACACTGTTCAAGCAAAGCTGGGCAGGTCTCTATTCACTTTTATAATCGTTATCACAAATCAAACGGACTAAACGAGTATAACGTTGTATTTATTAGCAGCGTGTGCTAGCGTATCAAAAACCGGTATGAGAACCGAAATCATAACCTAAAACATTATAAAACGGTCTAAGTAGTATAACTTCACACTCACAGTAAGGTTAGAAGTAAAAAAGATGTGCTTGTTGATCTTTGAGGGGTTTAGCTGACTGAGGGCGTCCATACAGTTTAATCCAAAGACGACGCTTGTCAGGATTTTACTTCGGTTTTGGGATGGGAAAAAACAGACACCCCCCTCCAACCTCTCTCGGAAACGCGTATCTGTGTTACAAATGCCCGATGCACAACGTTTAACCATGTTTTGGATAAAACTACGACGGTAATAGCCCGCCGAGACCAAAAATATGAGACACCTCTGTTGAAAGTCAATGGAGCGCTGTGCAAAAGTGTCCGACCTCTGTGGGAGCTTATTCTTGGCTGCGTTGTGATTGGTCAGTCTGCATTCTAGGGCGTGGCTTAGCCAAAGGTGAATTGGGACCAAGAGCCCAACTAAAGCAAACACTGATCACCACACTGGTTACTTAAAATGAAACATATCTTTTAGGGGTGTAACGGTACATGTATTCGTATTGAACCGTTCGGTTCGAGGCTTCCGGTTCGGTACGCATACAAACCGAACGATTGCTTGGACCATTTTTCCTGCCGGCAAAATTCGCGCTGACGCGGCCAACACATCGTTGCGCAACATCAAATGGCAAATGTAATGAAAGCAGAACGAAACTGCGCTACTCATTATGTGCTTCACTGATTATATGCTTCACGGATCGTTTATCAGTTCGGACCAGTTACCACACCGTGCTAAGAGATCCGGTAGAGAAAACATTTGAATTCGCCACTGAGGTAATAACATCGCTACGATAACTAGATGCATTCACATTTCTCCGTTATTAACCGTAGATCTCTATTAGATCAAACAGCGCTGTCATGGAAACCAGGAGAAACATTGTGCCGTGAATAAACTAGTTAATACTTTACGTCCACAGACCAGCAACCATTAATCACCATGGATTTAATAGTAACACTAACTGGAACCAGTTTGGCTGGAATGGTGAAATGCTTTCAAGTACTTCACACATCTTTTTCCAGCACTTCAAAATTCAAATATTATATAAATAAATATATATATTTAAATGTTATTTTGAATGTGATGACCAAAACATTGTTTGTTCATCCTTCAAAGATGACCCCCATTTATAAATCTGAAAGTTTCAAGATCTAGGAAAACTCACGTTTATTTAAAAATATTTTTTCTTTAAACAAATAGGACATTTCTCTGGCATTTCTTTCTTTTTGCTGTATCGAAAACGTACCGAACCGTGATTTTTGTGTACCGTTACACCCCTAATATCTTTATAGTTATCGTGGTTGATGTGAACGGGCCTTAAAACAGAGCATTCAAATCAGAGGCTAAAACCAGACTAGGAAAAATGCCTTTTATTTACAAACTAAGACATCATACTAACATTATAAGGGCACCCCCAGGAAACATTATAAAATAAAATAAATAATGCACTTTATTCCTAGTAGAAGCACTAAGCACAGACTGATACTAAAGTGGCTGTGACACAGTGGTTCATGCTCAAAAATAATAACCAGAAGGTTGCTGAAGGTTGCTCAAATGGTTGTTAAAGAACTGAAATGACCACTGATGTCAAAACAGCCTCAAAACGTATTGAAATCGTATCTTTGAATGTGCACACCAGTTACAGTATGTCACTATTCATTTGACTTGTGGACAATTGGTTGTTAATTTGGTCGTTTTATTAATTGGAGGTTATGATGCAAAGTTTCAAGGCTGCAGTGTGCTCAGGCTGAAAATGTGGAATATTTATAATGCAGGGATTGGGTTTCGAATGGTCTTTCCGTGTGCCAACCTTTTGCCATACGCAGTGAATGTTAATGGAGCAGGACTGGCAGAACTGGAGTTTGTGTTTAGACGGCAGGTCTGTGGATCCAGCAGCCATCAAAGGCCTCGAGGCCCAGCTGCCATAATATCTCATTCCTTTTGTCCTCTCCCTCTCTCGCCGGCTCCCGCTCTATACACAGATGACGGTCTTTCCGCGCACTCTCAAAAGGACACAACAAAAAGACTGCATCGTGAGGCCTTGTACTCCCCGAACATTCAGTACACACACAAAAGCACACAGCAGACGTATTCGTTCAAGGTTCTGTTTATTTTCTCTCTCTCTCTCTCTTTCTCTCTCTCTTTTAATGTGGCCATATCTATTTCTCACATTTTTTTCAGGTTTATTTTGGTCTTGTTTCTGAGTGAGGGGGAGTGTTGGAGAAATGGTGGGTTGTCCATTGTGAGAGAGATTGAAGTGATGTCCAAAGGAGATTGGATTGATGCACTGCCGATGGAGGACGAGTAAAACACGTGCAAACATCCATGTTAATCTGATATTTCTTCTGAGGAGCACGCCATACTAGCCAGAGATCAAATTGGGCGACAATCTATACTTTATTTTACTTGCGTCTAAGTTTTACTTCAAACGTTCTGATGCTTGTCTCAATGACAGGGGATGTGTCAGAAGAGCTTGTGCCTGAAAGCCCCTCGAGAGCTTCTGCATTGCTTGTGAAGAGTGTTTCGTTCCTTATACAAACCAGTTAGTGCTTTGGTTTGGCTTGCAGCTGTTCTCTCAGGCTTAGTGTGAAATGCTGCCAAATAGGATGAGTGTCTGCATTCTTGTTGAAGAAACATTGTTCCAACTTTAACTTTGGCCATAACACCAATAAATCGGGACATTTAAAGGTGCCCTAGAATTTGAAATGCAGGGGATGTGAGAACTTTTCATACCCTTCCCACAGAAAAGAAATGTCAACAGGCGTGGACGTGGTTGATGTTAATCTATAATCGGATAACGTTACCGCAACCGTTTAATGGAGTAGTTCACTTTTAAAAAAAGAAGCTTTTGCTGATAATTTACTCACCCCCATGTCATCCTAGATATTCCTGTCAGGCCGTGTGTCCACCAAAGCGTTTTTCCACGCGCCTGGCGTATGTTTTCAATTGTTTTCAATGGGAGCGCCGCGTTTTTTAAACGCCATGAGCGTAACGAGGCGCTGAGCGTTTTTTTTCACGCTGAAGCGTTTTTTACTGGTCGCCGAGAGTTGAAAAATGTTCAACTTTGGAAAAAACGCAGCGCTCATCACTGTCACATTTTACCCAGCCGTCCAATCACAATGGAGGAGGGGCGGGACTAAACCACGCTGACCAACTGTCACAACAGTTGTGTGCTGCGGATATTCTGTATCATAGCAACGAAACGTCTCAACAGAAAAAACGCTGCGTTGTCAAAACGCTCTCAAGCGCCCAAAGCACGGCGTCTTCAGCAGAGCGTCTTTGGTGGACACACGGCCTTTCTTTCTTCAGTGGAAAATAAATGAAGGTTTTTGATGAAAACATTCCAGTATTTTTCTCCATATAATGGACTTCAAATGGACTTTCAAGGTCCGAAAGACCTTGTTCAAAGGGCTTTAAACGATTCCAGACGATGAATAAGGGTCTTATCAAGCGAAACGATCGCTCATTTAAAAAAACAATAACAAAGTTTAAGTTTTATAAGCTCAAATGGTCGCTTTGTGATGCGCGTTCGTGACTCTCCTGTTCGAACTCGTTCATCAAAATGAACAAATCTTTTTTCGTGTCATTTGGTTCATTCAACGAACGAATGAACGAGTTGACTCGGGGAAAAAATTTGTTCATTTTGATGAACGAGTTCCAGGTTTTGATCGTCAAAAAATTAAGTCATCAACAAAGATCTACAACCATGAACATGTCCAACTTCCATGTCCAAATCGGCAACTACAACTACAACCACCTGATGCACATAACAAAAAAAAAAGTTTTGTTTTTTTCTTTCAAGCTCCAATCTGGATTTATGCAATTTACAGGAGTCATGGTGCCCAGATAATCATCGAACAACTCCATTGGAAGATGGAAGATGATATTGGAAAATGTAATTCTAGGCTCCATTTCCAAGCTGGTTTTAGGGAAGAAAAAACAACAACCAGCATCCCACTCGGGGGACCAGCATCCTGAGCACAACATATTCTGTTGACCAGCAATGCTGGCTTTTTCCATGGCAATATCCATGGCATTGAATTTTTAAATGATGCTGAAGAGTTTCAGCACAGAAGCAAGTAAACAAGATAACCTTAAGCAGCATACTTTTATACCCTGTTTTGATCTCAGGGTTATACTTGATTTCAAATGTACCAGTGGCCTAGAAACATCACTTAAAAGAGTAAACAACGGTTGGGAGCCGTTCCTCATTCTCTTCCAGTCTAATCATCCACTTCTTGACTAGAATGAGCACCAAACTTCACGCTGAAGGTCAAAGTCAAAGGACTGGTGCACATTCCATCTATTTTGTTGCAAAGCTTTCACTCAGAGCCAGCTGACCAGTAAAATGAAGATCCGTCTCCATTAAACCCATCAGTTACGTTGGTGTGCATGTGTAGCATGTGTGCTTTAAGTATTTTGTGATTCCACTTGTCATGACTATTTTTGGGTCTTCTTTCCGTCCACCATGCTGATTTTGGGGGGTGACGCACTTTGTTTCTTCCCAGTCTGCATGAGCTTTCAAAGTGTGTGCGTCGGTCATTGCTGCCGCACGCTGCTCCAAATGCTGCACGAGTCCTCATTGTCTGTTTGTTGCTTCAGATCAAATAAAAGAGGATTGATGGGGCGAATTGCTGCCTGTGAGAGTGATTTTTAGTCGATACACAACGCAGATAACACACCGCAACTGGTGCCGTGACCCGGATTCGAGGCCCGCTCGGAGCGGGGCGAGTAGGACCCGGGTGTGAGGGGTTACATTGGTGCCGTGACCCGGATGAGAGTGAGGTTTAGGGGGGTGAGTGTAACGGAGGCCAGCTGGTAGTTGCTGTGCGAGTAAACCTCACTCCCCGATCTCAATGGGCGCACTAGCGACAGACGCTAGAGGCTGCAGTCTTTAGCCTCCTTGTTAGCGCGCCTGACTCTCATGCTGGAGACCCGGGTTCGAGGCCCGCTCGGAGAAGGGGGGCGAGTAGGACCCGGGTGTGAGGGGTTACACATGAGTGTGAATTTCTGTACGTTGAGTCGTGAGAAATGATTTTTCCCTGAACCTCGGAAGTGGAGTGACGTCATTGGGGGTTTTCGTTATTTAAACTGCGACGGCGTTGATGGCGGTCTCTCTCCTCTTCGTTTTCTCGGCGTCTCTCGCCTCAATCGTCTATGATTTGTGAAACGTTCGGTCCTTACCTTCTTAAACAAGTTGGTTTTGAGCCATAAATCACCATTATTATGTAGTTTCGCTGTTTATTCCTCAGGGAGTTTCTGAGAGAGGCGAAACATTTGAAGTGTGCCTTCCAATGCTTTGTTTGATGGTCTGAAGATCCCACTTATGTTAAGCTCTGGAGAGTTCTGTTGTTGGAAAACATGCCCAAGGGTTAAACTTTTGTTTTGATATAAAAATGTAATGGGAGCAGCATTAACAATCACAAATTACAGCATACGTCACAGATACATTTCTTGCAGACCATTGCGTAGAAATGCTAAACATAAAACCCATCGTGTCTTGGCTATACCATTCTGGAAAAATAGAACAGGTGCATCTAAGTCTACAGACCAAGGGGCTCCATGTGAGGATACATTTTGCTTCATTGCCTTGCAGAAATCCATTAAAGCAAGCATTTGAGCAGCAGCACTGTGGATGCCAGGCTTTCTCACTCACACGCTCACTCGCACACCGCTTTGTTGCATTATTAATCTCCATGGAGATCCAGAGACGTGAAAGTTTCTCAGTTGCGTTCATTCTAGCAATTTAACTGTGAAATGTTTGCAAGATGGTTGCTCTCTTGGGCGAGCTTCTTGCATGCGCTGAAATGCATACATCCATACCTGTGGCTCTCAAACTCACCCAGTGCACAACATTAACTCTTCTAGGACTCTTTGGACCGTTGTATTAGTCATTTATCCTGTGGGGTTGGCTCCCATCATTCACTGGCCTTCTTTTCATCCGCCTCCTGTCTCCCCAGACAAGCATTAATTAACTCCAAATGAGATACGATGGACATAAAACAATGTTTTCCTCCTTCTTCTGCTTTTTTAAATGCAGTATGGAGGTGTAATAAATAAATCACTGGGTGTCTGTGATGCCCACTGAGTAAGCCTGATGAAGAAACCTTGTTCGTAAATTCTGTCTTAATGAGAGGACAAGGGTGAATGTTAATTTAAGATGACGAAAAATGAAGTACGTGACTGAGCACTAAAGCACTTCCACTAATGTCTTCACTCCAGCTCTGATTTAGGCAATGCTGCTAACAGCCATGTTTACAGAGAAATAGGCATATTTAAAGAATCTCTTTGAAATGTGTGAACATGTAAGCCAGTTCAACACGATCTGTCCTTGGTCCTCAAGGGTAAAATCTAAATGTTACCTCTACTGTTAAATGGGCACATATTTCTACAAAGAGCAAATCGTTATAAAAGTCCTGAAAAGTGCTTGCGTCAGATCTCAACCTGGAGAAAAATAGGGCTTAGGGCGGAATTTCAGAAATTGGTTCTACTTAAAAAGAAAGAGTAGAATGCATTAGGACAAAATGAATACTAACATTTCAAGTGGACATCATATTTTATGTGGATACGTGGTCCAAAATTAACTTTTTGTCTGCCTATTGCAAGCGAATTGAAGATGTTTTGCAGCCATAAGCGTTTATTTCTGGGCTGAAGCTATAATTTGTATTATTGCACCATTCTGTCTCTTTCACAAAGGATTTTTTTTTGTTTTTTTGCTCCAAGTAATATTTCATGTCATCACATAATATATTGGGCACCCTAGATAAAGTTTTGATAGCAGTTGGGGATATTGTTAAAACAGGATATTGTCACTGAACTTAGAGCATCTTTGAATCAGTCCTGCAATATATCTGCAGTTTAATGCTATAGTTTCGATTGTGAAAAATGTGAGGCAAATGACTGGCTAGTTTTTCCATTTTTACTTTCAATTGACTTTCCATTTTTGAAAGTCAATTTTTACTTCCATTTGGGTCGCGGAAAGCATTAAAAACACCTCAAAAAGGATAAAAATGCCACACTAAAAGTAGTCCCTATGATTCATGCACTGTACATTGAACAGACTAAGGCTATGTTTACACGGAAACGATTCTAAAGAGAAAACGTAAAAGTGGCGTTGCGTCATCACTTTTTATTCTGCGTTTAGACGAGCGTTTTGTGTGGGAAATCCGCGGACATATGGTGACGCAAAAGTGTGTGAAATTCAATGTAGTATGCACTTCAGGCGGCTAGGAGTGCATACTACAACAACACCAAGTCCACGCGCCTGCGTACAACCTTCACTGTCAAGCAGACTTTTGCGTTTTTACCGTTTACACGGGAACCTGCGGTGGAGCGTTTTTTAAGATTTCCACTCTGGAGTGTGGTTTCACTTTTTTGCGTTTTTGAGCCTCAAAAACGCCGTCGCCGTGTAAACGAAAGGCAAATCCGATAAAATATTTTTACGTTTTCACCCGCGAGCGTTCTCGTGTAAACGGGGCCTAAAATGGAAGTTGTTGTTCACGTAAATGTTTGGGTTCATAAGAGTTCATAACAAAAGTAGCAATGTTCATTCTTTTCAATGCATTGTTGATCCAGTTCACAAACCCAATCCAAATAATCAGCCCGTTCTCATCCCAAGGCGTCATATACGACTTTTTTTGCCAAAGTGTAGACATCCAACGCACATGACACCCTTTAGCGTCAATATGAGACGCAGATATATATAGGGCAGAAGGCGCATCCTAGTGGTCTAACCCTAATGGTGTGTTCGAATAGCTCGTCTGGTGCGAATGATTTCAATGTTAAGTCAATGCAAAGACGCATTATGCGCGTTTAAAAATTCCTGCAGCGCGAATGAGGCATAGAGCGTGGAGCGGTAGACGCGAATACGCCTCATTCGTGCATCAAGTTTGCACGAATTGAGCGCCTGGCGCATTAAGCGCGTCACGTGCAAATTATTTAGTTAGTGCTATTTGTGCATTCACGCGTTTGACGCGAATTTGCGTCTGCCGCCCGAGTTGGAAAATCTGAACTTTGGCATCAATTCGCGCCGTGTTAACCAATCAGTAGCCAAATATTTTATCACTTAAAACTTCATTTCAATATATGAGACATGTTCAATTTCCATTTAATTGTATTTATTCCATATCTAGATTATATGAAATGTTATTATGATGTGAAGACAACCAACATACATAAGTTCGTGTCTGGACACGAGAGAGAAAAAAATCAGAGGACAGGTTAATAACTTTTGGAGGCTGGCTCTATTTATCATCAAAACATGACAGATTATATGGATGAGGGTTCTGGACAACAGGTCATCAAACTGGGTGGGGGACAGGCAGAAGTACCGCTGACAGTGAGCAAATGGTGAAACTCGCCAAACGGTTCGCCACCGATGGGTCCGGTGGACACAAATACGACGACGATAATCAGTTTCACTCTTGACGAGCGAATTATCACAAAGTGGTCAAGCGTCAAACTAGACGCGGTAGCTGCGAATTTGACGTGCTATTCGCGTCCGGTGTGAACGCACAGTAACACTAAACCTACCAATAACCGAAGCGTGTTATAGAGAGCCTAAGTCCCTCCCCTTCCGGTCGCCCACCGTGGGACCTTATTTCGGAAAAATATTGAATGGTAGTCAATGGCGAGAGACAACAAATATTTTGATCTGGTTTGAATTGTGCCCTGAATTACACATATGATGTTTGTTAATTTAAAAGATACATTTTAAAGTAAAGAAAGTCGCAGTTTGATGTAAAACCGTTGAGGTATAAGACTGTGAAAATACGTAATTACAAAGACTACAAACCCCAAAGGCGCACATTTTCTCTCAATGAATGAAGCTAACTTTACTGAGGCTGTCTGTCATTGTTTCTACAGTCTTACGTTATAATCGTAACGTTACGCCGTCCTACCTGAGTGTTTTGTACCAGACTGCGCACACACGAGCAGCGGATCTCGTTTCGTTTCCCGGGAGATGTAGTTCACAGAGCGATTTTTACATAAAACTAAATGTTACTCTTCTGCTGTATGACAAACTGTGACGTTTTTGACTTTCAGAATCATCTTTTAAATTGACAAACATCATATGTGTAATTGAGGGCACAGTTCAGACGGAATAAAAAGATAAGTTGTCTCTCGCCATTGACTACCATTCATATTTTTTCCGAAATAAGGTCCCATGAGCCGGAAGCGAAAGGGCGGGACTTAGGCTCTCTATATTGACGCTAAAGGGTGCCATGTGCGTTGGATGTCTACGCTTTGGCAAAAGCATCGTATATGACGCCTTGGGATGAGAATGCGTTGAAATAATTTACCAATTAATCAGATTGACTCAAAGATTCGATCCACTGAACAGGAAGGCCGTCAATAAACTATGTATAATTTCAGAGATTTTGTATAGCACATGTCACATGGGCTACTTATGATGATTTATGGTGCTTGCGTCTATAGACCCATTGCATGGAAAAGCGTAACTACTAAATATTTCCTTTTGTGTTGCACAGAAGAAAGTAAGTCAGACAGTTTTGGAATGACAGTCTACTCAAACCTACTAAAAGGTAATTCAGAATCCAGCTAAAGATCTTCATGTCTAATTACCACCCTAAACTCATCCAAAAAAAAAACTACCTGTGGTTTTCACCCTCTGCACAATTACAGGAAGAGCCACATCATCAAAAATAGATGAGGAGCACAAGCTCGGCTTTTAAAGCTGCCTCTGGGGGGGGCAGAACAACAACTTCCTCTCTAGAACAAAGGCTGTGGAATAATTCTGAAGAAAGGGGTGTGCGACCATGACTGCAAAACATGCTAAGCTTGCATCAAATACGGATTCTTTTTATCTTGATGGTGCTCTTTAATGGGATAGTTCTCCAAAAATGTTTGAATCATTTCCTTATCCGAATGTCAATCCCGACCAGAATGCTTATTCTTCTAAAACATTGTTATTGGACACACTTTCTCTATTTATAGTGAAAATAAGTGTTAATGTACGTCTTGCTTTATTTTACAATGTCCCATGCAAGTACATGTTGTAAATTGATTTCAGTCTGTTCGGACTAAAATGTCACAGAACGGATCACATGTTCGAGTCGCAGAAGACCAGAAAACAAAACAGATCCATTTTAATTCTGCACAGAAGGCTATATTTTAAAGTGTTATGGGACGGGAAGCGGTTTGACAGACTCAACATTAGAAACAGCACTGAAGAGTATTGGGATAAAACTGTTGCACCAACATTAATTATGACTTGTTAAACTATACATCCTCATGATCATTATCCCTGTTTTGCTTTAGTCACAGTTTCATACTAAATCTAAAGGGGAATCTATTAAGCGTCTAAAGGTGATTATACACATGGCAACTATTTGAGCAATGTTGCTGGGCAACTTGCCGAGAGATTGTTGCTTGGGCTTTTTTCCCATTTGAAAATGAGCAATACATTTCTATCTGGATAATTTAGGTCGGTTAATTTAGGTAGATCGGTAAAATATTGACTTTACCGAGCTGAGCTGTGATCTAAACGCTATTGGCTTTTTTTTAAAAAAGGGAGCTGCTTGATATGTCCCATCCTGTCTTCCTGTTTCAATTGAAATTACATCAACATGTTAAAGGTGCACTGTGTAATTTTTAGTGGCAACTAGTGGTGAGGTTGCGAATTGCAACCAGCAAAAGTTGCGGCGGCTGACAGGAAAAGTTGTCGTCAACAGCATAGAGTAGCCAGTTGAGCAACAAGGTTTCTTTACAAAGGTAAATTAAGAAATTAGGCCTACCTAGTTATTCAGTAAAACGATATGTTAATCCGAATATTATTGTTACGTGTTCATCATTGTGTCAGTGACCTTAGCTTGCTTCTTTCCACAAAGAACAGCATAATGACGAAACGAGTTTGTCCATTTAGGGGTACTGTTAGAGCTACTGTTTCAAGGCACTTCAGTGGGCCTTTAAAGACACTTAATAAAGTTGGACTTCTAGAACAACGCTGAATCACCATACGATTAAATCTTAAATTTTCAAAAAATATATAATTATGTGATATGTCAGCCGAAAATCTTACATAACTCTGACTAATTTCCTCAACGATGCTAAGAGTTTTGCGTCAGGAAATAAACCCACCGTAGCTTGAGGGCAGTCTGTGTTCATTGAAGGGCTGACGTAACGTATGGATGTTAATGAAGACACTGGCTTTGAGGATTGATTTCAAGGCCAGATGAAAGCTGAAGGGACTTTTCCTTTCCAGCAAAGCGATGAATTGTTTCTCGGTTTGAAGTGGGAGACACTCTTTCTACAAATGTCAACCCCTGCCACTTTACCCAGATTGGATTTGCACTTGAAAGCAAGGTAATTTATTTACCTACAATGACACTTGTAATGTATATGCTGCATATCTGGCATTTAAGGTCACCGTGTGATCAAAATGGACATTTCTTGTTATAATATATATATATATATATATATATATATATATATATATATATATATATAGGGAAGAAAAGACTATTGCAAGTTCTGTTTCATGCCGACTTTAACAAAGGATAACATGAAACCAGGGCAGGTTATACACAATAAATTACAAGCATATTCAGTTTCCCTTTATGCAGTATTAAAGGGATACTCCACTTTTTTTGGAAATAGGCTCATTTTACAACTCCTTCAGAGTTAAACAGTTGAGTTTTACCGTTTTTGAATCAATTCAGACGATTTTCTGATATTTAGAAGAATATCAGTAACCAGATTGTTTCTGGTCTCATTGACTTCCATAGTAGGAAAAAATATATACTATGGTTGTCAATGGGACCAGAAACTGTCTGGTTACAGATATTCTTCTGAATATCAGAAAATAGGTTGAATGGATTCGAAAACGGTAATGGTATGGTAACTCAACTGTTTAACTCTGGGGGAGTTGTAAAATGAGCCTATTTCCAAAAAAGTGGAGTATTCCTTCAATATCTTTCCTATTAAAAAAGTTAGTTGCTAGTTTGTATTTAGTTTTGAAAAAATTTGGATACTACTATTCATATGGACTACTTTTATGGCTAATGTTGCTTTTGGATCCATTTTAAAGTTTGAAAAGCTTAAACTATGCGCAAAGAGCAACTAAAAAGCTTGTCCTTTTGTGTTGCACAGATAAACGCAAGTCGTACATTTTTGGAATGACAAAAGGATAAGTGCAGGTCGCATTACATGCCATAACTCTTATTTTGAAATTATTCTGTCACACAATGTCGGTATTTGTTTCCTGCTGATTCATTTCTTTCATTTCATTAATCGTTATCCCTCATATGTAGATGGTGCAGTCACGTCGGAAAGGTTATATTTACGAGTTGAACATCACCACAAAGTCGTGTTACGAATGGGAAAATAAGGAATTTCTTTAAGCCCAGAGTTTTGCGCGTTTTTATGTATAAATCACCATCTTGTGCCAACCAAAGTGGTTTGAACTCACCTGGCATCGTAATTACGACTTCCCAACTCGTAAATAAAAAATGTCCAAAGAGGGCTTGAATGCCTCAATAGCTCTATAGTATTGATTTTCCCTCGCTCCAAAGTCTTCCTTGTGTTTTGTTATTCGTTATTTCCTTAATTTTTATTAAAGTGCTAGATCATCTACAGCAGAATGAGTCATCAATATTTTTGTTAATTTTCTCTGGAAGTAAAATTGTATTTAGTCAATTTTTAGAAGGAGATTCGCATATAGAGGACCTCAAAGCAAACAGACACAAAGTAAAGGCCACACAACTCTATACATTATGATTTCCTGGGCTCTGTAAGAACACATAACAAACGTGTGAGTATTCCTCCCAAGAAGGAAACTCATCTGCATGGTTTAGTCTGCTTTGGTTTATACATATCCTCATAATTGCTCATTATATACTACATAATCACCCTGGAAAGTGCTTCTCTGTTGTCTTTTAATTGCAGAGATGAGTTGGGCTTCCAGAAAGCTCTTCTCCAGGGATACACCCACTTGTTCTCCACCAGCCTCCTTGTCATTTCACTCCCTCTGAATGATACTGGAACATAAAGATATTGCACATCTATAGTTTACCCATGTGAAGGGTTCAGCCGTAAGTCGGTGTACATTACAAAAGTTCTCTGGCCAAACAAATTGAGGTAACACTGTGCAACGCTGTGTTGTGAAATCCTAGACACAGGAGTCTGCAGTAGCTTATGAGTCCACTGGGCCAGAAACTAATGCTGAGGCTTTAGAAATACAGATTTAATATCTGAAGCAGTAGCTACTGTGAAACTTGCTCTTAGAGTCGCTAAGATACTAAATCACAAGAGCTCTGGTCTGATTAAACATTGACGTAAAGGAGTAGTTCACTTTAAAAAAAAAAAAACTTTTGCTGATAATTTACTCACTCTCATATCATCCAAGATATCCAAGGTCATCAAAATGAACGAATCTTTTTCCGAGTTATGTGGTTCATTCAATGAAAAGATTCGTTCATTTTGATGAACGAGTTCGAACAGGAGAGTCACGAACGCTCATCACAGTACAGAGCAAGGCGAGCATTTGAGCTTATAAAACTTAAACTTTATTTTTTTTTTTTAAATGAGCGATTGTTTCGCTTGATAAGACGCTTATTCATCGGAATCGTTTAAAGCCCTTAAAACAGATTGCAGTTTGCACTGAAACTGTTTTGTTTTTTTTTTTGGACCTTGAACCGTTTGGTTACCAGTAAAGTGCATTATATGGAGAAAAATCCTGGAATGTTTTCATCAAAAATTGTAATTTCTTTTCGACTGAATACAGAATAACATGGACATCTTGGATGACATGGGCAAAACGAGTGGTTTCTGGCACATGCACAGACCGAAGCGCCCGTGCCTTCAGATCAGTTGGACATGGCTGTGGTTACAACGATGTAAAAACAATATAAATACTGTTCGTTTTCTCACACAAACCGCTCGTTTCATGTCTTAAGCCATCAATGTGTACATTTATGAGTCATAAAATCATGTTTAATTTAGACTTCTCTGTGCATGCCCTTTGAGGTGGACCCAATATACCTCCATTATATGACTGACAGACAACACCGGTTTGACCTAAAAATGTCAAAATTGAAAATACTGCGGAAACAAAGACACCTACATCTTGGATGCCCTCGAGGTAAGCTAAAACATACCAAAAATTAATTTCAAAGTGAACTATCCCTTTAAGACAGAATTGTCTTATTTTTGTAAAACATCCCTTTATGGCTTTTTCCTACTACAGGAAACGACATAGGTTTATCGATTGTGTGTTATTCTAACCCTAGTATATCGGTTTAATAAAATGCCTCTGAAAAAAAGTTTCCTTCTCAAACAGTAGCCGTACAGTAATGTTAAATGTGTTGAAGGTTGATATCCTTGGAGGGGAGAAATAAACACCCCTTCAGACTGGATAACATTGATCACTGGTTAAAAGCGAGCAGGGTTGGAAACCAACAGGTTGGGCTGAGATTTTTGCAGCACAAATAAGAATTGCGTCAGTATCTCTGCACAGATCGATCACAGACATGTTGAGCACCAGAGGAGGTGAAGATAAACCAAACCTGAGACTCCGCATCCAGCCAAGAATATACTCATGGATTTTAAAGGATCATGATCTTTATATTCAGACTTAGTACTATGAGGATAAACATTTCATGATGATGAGTGCAGTGTTGGTATTTCAGGGCGCCTGACAGTGGTTTGCTGCAGTTCTTAGCATGTATAAGCCCCTATGTCATTAACGCATGTCGGGTACGGTTGATGAGAGAGTGCGGGGGTGCTCTAAAGGGACACTTCAAAAAGTCGGATGAATCATTCATGCTAAAGGTACCATGAAAACTGGCGTTGCCTTAGGGGGCTTTCCCACTGGCGGTTTAGTACGGAATAGGGCATGGTTCGCATAAAAAATCGAGACAATCTAGAGGAGGTGGTATGAGTTCGGTTTAGGGCTGCACGATATTGGTAAAAAATGGCATTGCGATATTTTATATTTCCACGATATATATTGCGATATTAGAACAATTTCCCCAGATGACTTGAATAGCTCTATTTGGAAAGAATGAATCATTCTAGAATGACTGGTGGTTTTGTCATGGAGTAAATCCGCATAGAAACTAATATTAATTGAATGTTTACTAATGTTGTTAACAGGTTATGTTAACAGGATGCAGCACATTAGTGGTGGTTGAGGAGATCCCCTTCCCCCTATAAAGCACTTTGAGTGCAGAGAAAAGTGCTATATAAATGTAATGAATTACTATTATTAATGTAGTTTACTATACTTTAATAAATGTAACCTTATTGTGAAGTGTTTCCGATTTATGTATCTTCAGTTCAGTGTTGAATAGATCAGTTGTTTTAACCATTCATTAAAGTGAATCGGTTCAAACGAGTCATTAGTTCGCGAATCGGACGCGTCATTAACGGTCCACGCCACACGTTGTGTGATTATCCAGGCAGGTTAGAAAATCGCACAAGATTTGTGTCAACACAGAAAACATTTCATCACTGGATAGCTTTTTTTTATTATTCAAAGTGTGGTTTATGTAATGTCATCTGGATGTGGAACGGCAATTCACAACCAGTAGTAGTTCAGAAAAAAAAATAACTTGTCTTCCGACCATTTACCGTCATGTATTCTCAAAGATATTAGTCAACTCAAATCATTATATGCGCGAGACTGGGAGAGAGATCAAGACAGTTTGAAGACGGTGAGACTGCACGCGCGACTGGGACTTTCACTTTCTCATTTAAACGAGCGCAGAAGTCACTCACTCATCGTCATCTGCATCACACATCATTCACCGGTCAAGCTTTGGCGGGACGAAAATGCGCTTTAGTAAGACTGACAGAAAATAACGCGCAAGTTCCAGTCTTCTTGCGCTTGATGTTTAAACTGACAGGACTTGCAAATTGATTAACGCACACTATGATGGTTAAACTTTGCATTTAATCCGCGAATCACAAGCCTTACGGGCCGGGGAGCTGCTGGCACGTAGCCTACTGATCACGAATCACGGATTAACTACGATATGAGTGACATCGCACATCCTTGCGATGTAACTATCATGGATTCGCACATCGCGATATCGATGTTAAAGTGATACATCGTGCAGCCCTAGTTCGGTTTACGGACTCGGGTGCGCAATTGTTCAGGAAGTAACAAGTGCGCAGCGCATTCGTTTTAGCTTTGTGATGTATTCAGTTAAATAACCTTGGATACGAGCGAGAGTGAGCCTACAGTGTATTCGTGCATTGCGCGTGGAATCAGGGCAACAAATTTGGAAATCCACTGTCTACTCAAAAGAGTACGTTTGCAAGCAGAAGGCCACCCTATGTGACACACGCACAGTAAACCTGTATTTTTCACTCAACTGCGGATAATAGCAAGCAAATTAATAAAAAAAACACAATATTGATCCGCATTCAGTTTTCTATCGTGCCGCGCACGTTTGCGATGACGTAATATGCACCGAAATGCACCAGGGTTCGATAGAATCAGAGCCCGTCTAACGGAGAGCCTTGGCACTTCCTATTAGCCCCATTGTGTATCATCTTGGTTGCAATTCCATTAGAATTCCACTGGAGGTGATCGCGAGTGAGTGCAGAATGAATGGGAGTCTATGGAGCTAAACGGCTAAATGTGTCTCTTTCACCTGCTTGTCGTTGAATCAAAATAGATTTTATTGTTGATTCTGCAAGTTCAATATAGATTATAAGCCAAAAGTCGAATGAACGAGTACTTACGTCCTTTCGATTTCCTTCCGGGTTGGCCGTTGTTGGCCAGAAAACGCTAACATTCTCCTATTGTGTGATGTCAACAGATTTTTATAATAGATAAGTGAACTCAAAAATGCAATTTTCAGCTGAGTGTATTATCTTAGCCCTCCCTTTTGAATGCAACTTTCAAATCACTTTACAAAAAATTACATCCTGAGAAAAGTGGATTTCTGGATTGACTCCCATTCATTCTGCACTCGACTGCGAGCGCCCCCGCATGGAGAGAGACGTGTTACTGCAGCCAGTCCAGAAACCGGAAGTAACCAGCCAGTGCCCGTTCTCTTCAATTAGACATTCTCTGATAGAATCAAGTTGATTGTGAAACCAGGCCAACGCTGCGGGGGACGCCGGGAACAAACGCGCTCGGGCTCGGACCGCAGTAAACGGGCCCAGTGTAAAAGCCCCCTTAGCTTGCCTTAAAGGGATACTCCAGCGTTTTCCATATTAAACTATGTTATTCCCTTAACTAAGATGAGTTGATACACCTGTCGTCTCAGTGTGTGCACTCAATCGCTCTGGTGCGCTAGACACTTTGATAGCACTTAACTAGCCCAGTTCGTTCAATATGGGCCAAGCAGAGAAGCGACCAAACACCTCCACGTTTTCCCTATTTAAAGCTACACTGTTTAACTCTTTTAGTTTATTTTTAGCTAAAAACACTTAGTCCTTTCAAAAATATATGTGCTCATTAATGTATATTTACTTCGTTTCTCGTGAGTGTATAATATGCCATTGAAAATACACACGGGTTAGGGGTTCTAATGTCGGTTGCCATATTACCCCTCCATCTTGAAAGTACATTAGCCAAAGAGGGACATACCCGTTAATTCAAGCTTCGCCTTTCGCGTTTACGTTCGAGTTAACACTCATGGACGAGGTCGAACTGGAAGCCATGTTAATCTTGGACTACATTGGCCACCGTAGGAGTTAAAACGAAATCGGAATTGAGAAGAACAGAAACTAATATTCCCTGGATGGTCATATAACTTTTCACCACTAGATGGGGGTAAAAATCACACAGTGTAGCTTTAAATACAGTTACTCGAGCAGTACTACTACTACTCATGTAAATGTATTTAAATAGGGAAAACATGGAGGTGTTTGGTCGCTTCGGCTTGGCCCATATTGAGTGAACTGGGCTAGTTAAGTGCTATCAAAGTGTCTCGCGCGGCAGAGCGATTGAGTGCACACACTGAGACGAGAGAGGTATGTATCAACTCGTCTTAGTTAAGGGAATAACATAGTTTAGTATGAAAAAACAGTGGAGTATCCCTTTAATATTAATGAGCCAACCCCACTGTTCGTTTAGCCAGGATGGATGAGTCTCGGCACGATCCATGCAGTGTTGAAATTTAGATCTCACAGCTGCCTCACTAATCTGCCGCTTTCACCCCTCCCTGAGAGATGAGAAATCAAAATGTTTTCTCTGCACTCCAGCACCGATAGAAAAACGAGATCAAGCCAAGAACAGTCTTAAAGTCTTATAATTGCAGGAGAGGGGCATAAAATCATAGGAAAAACTATCTAACGCATCTGATTTTATAAACATTGCGTGTGTATTAAAATTCATTTTGACTGTTAACGCAATGATAGCTTCTTCTGGGAAATCTAGACAGTGCATACATTATTAATGTCTGAAGATTATGTTAGCAACGTTAGGTTTAAATATGACGTTCTTAAGAAAAGCGTCATTATTATAGCTCGTGGTGGTGATTTGAATAACTCTTCGGCGCAAAATATTAAAATTAGGAACATAAATCTGCTTAAAATTATACAAGCCTAAATCTATGATTATGCATTTGAATTGCATATCAAATCTCTATCCATTTGGATTGCACAGTTTTGCCATAAACAAACTAACGTAATTAACCTAATGTGATGCAGATTTGTCAGTCATCCATAAATGAAAGAGGATATTTGCAATAGAAACAAAATCGCGGCATAGTTTTTAAGTATTTGCATCAATTTGATTTGATTTAAATAATACTTTCAAAATGCATTTAATCAAATTGCTTACAACCAACAAAAATGCTACCCATTTTATGTATGTATGACTGATAAATATGGATCACATTAAGTTTATTAGTTTATGTTAAAACCGTTTAATCCTATTTAGCTGTTTTAAATGCATAAATCTTAAATATAAGCCATTTGTGCAGCAACGTGTGCTCCTATACATACGCTACAGTCTACATGGACAATAGTATCAGGACACCTGACCATTACACCAATGGGGACTATAAATGACACTGCATTCTAAAGACATTCTTTTTTTTCTGTGGGAATTGTTTTCTTTTCATCCAGTAGAGCATTTGTGATGTCAGGAACTGATGTTGGATGGGTAGTCTTGGTTCAGTTCATCCCAAAGGTGTTCGATGGGGTTAAGGTCAGGGCGCTGTGCGGGCCAGTCAAGTTTTTCCACACCAAACTCATCCAATCATGTCTTTATGTGCACTGGGGCATGCTGGAATAGAAACTTTCCCAAACTGATCCCACAAAGTTAGAAGCATAGCATTGTTTCCCCACAAAAATGTGTAAATGCAGACTGCATGACTAGGTGCTTGATTTTATACACCATGCTATTAAAGGGTACCTATTATGGCATTTAAAATGTTCCTAATATTGTTCTGGGAGTCCCCAACAACAGTTTTACAAACATGCAATGACAAAAAACACTTTTTAATATGCATTTATTTTTACCTGATTTGCTCACCGACTCCCATATGAATCGTTTAGCGAGTCCTTTTTCCAAAACCCGCCTTTGCGTGACGCTAATCTGCGGTGATTGGTCAGATGACCTAGTCAGTTGTGATTGGTATTCTCTGTGCAGAGATTGTCGAAAACGGAACGATTATCACCTTAAATGGGTTCTCAACTCCGGTCCTCGCGACCCACTGCTCTGCATATTGTGTATGTCTCCCTTATTTAACACACCTGATTCAGATCCTCAGCTTGTTAGAATAGAGCCGGCTCACGAATCCATACTTTATAGCGTTTAGGTTTGTGAAGCAATCATCTTCAAAATG
This sequence comes from Cyprinella venusta, assembly GCA_038021265.1. NCBI lineage: Eukaryota > Metazoa > Chordata > Actinopteri > Cypriniformes > Leuciscidae > Cyprinella > Cyprinella venusta. The sequence goes on along the minus strand of CM075863.1, from coordinate 48,689,563 downwards.
ACGCGAACACAGAACAAGGTTTGGGCTATACTTGTGTGGTATACTTGTATATGAACTGCAGCCACTTAGTCTTCAAATGCTCCTCACTTGGCAGGTGAAAAAAGTTCGCTTTTGCGTCGCACTTCAAAACACAGCGTCTCGTCGACATGATTGTTTTCCGGTTTTCCCTGGCGTCTCCGAGCGCAATAAGTGGGCGTTTCTTATTCAAATAACTTGTCAAGTTGACGTCAACTAGACAAAGGAAAAGCATCGTTCTTCGAACGATTCATATCAGCGACTCAGAGTCGACTCTTACTTTTGAGAGACAATAACTTTGTATACAATGAACTTTCATGTTTAAAACTTTGCAGGATGTTTTCGTTCACTTAGATCTATGTTAAACACTACATGAAGGGCAATTTTCAAAAATCCATAATAGGTACCCTTTAAAAAAAATAGATAAACATATTTTGAAGAATGCTTCAGCTGGTTTGGTCTGATGTAAAATCAGTGGTGTCCAAAACATCACTGAACACTGTTGAATTTTATTTTATGGCCGAAAAACAAAAAAACAAAAAACAGCAGAAGTACCCAGTGGGGTCTGTGGCCCATCCGCCTCAAAGTCGTGCGTGTTGTGGCTTCACAAATGCTTTGCTGCATACCCCGGTTGTAACGAGTGGTTGTTTCAGTTATTTCAGTATTTCAGTCAAAGTTGCTCTTCTATCAGCTTGAATCAGTCGGCCCATTCTCCTCTGACTAGGGCTGGGTAAAAATATCGATTCATCAATGCATTGCAATTCTTTGCTTCTCAATTCAATATCGATTCATCCAATCCTGTGAATCGATTCAGCCATCCAGGCCAGTGGCGGCGCTGTGGGCTACACTCTAGTGAGAGCGTTCAGCGTTGTACAAGACGCGCTTTAGTAAAATAGCGCGATGACGGGCAGCAGCTGCACTCCGTTCAAGCCTGCCCCACTAACATTAAAAGCCGACGTTTGGGCTCATTTTGGATTCCACTGTAAGCCGGGAACTATGGAAGCTTGTTTCCGCCACAGAATGGAAAATAAAAAAAGGTAATTGCGACTTTTTATCTCACAATTCTGACTTTTTTCCTCACAATTGGGAGTTTACATCTCGCAATTCTGACTTTATTTCTCAGAATTGCGAGTTATAAAGTCAGAATTGCACGATATAAAGTCACAATTGCGGGATATAAAGTCACAATTGCGAGACATAAAGTCAGAATTGCATGATATAAACTCAGAATTGTGAGATATAAACTATTCTGAGAGGGAATAAGGTTAAGTTAGTCTTTTTTTCCCCCTGATAACTCGCAATTGCTGTTAAGAGTGATCAGCTGTTAAGTGTTGTTGTTTACAAAATTATAATTATAATATTAGACTTTTTTGAAGTATGCACATTTTGTGCTTCTGTTTACATTTCTTTTATAACTTGAATGTATAGGAAGAAAGTAATATACTTTCTACTACTTAGTTACATGCACTTTAGAGGGGTTGTTAAAGCACTGTTCAGTGTTTGTCACAGTTGTGTTTGTATTCAACACATATAATATTGTACAGTTTATTCTGATGAATAAACAATGACAGGAAACAAACATGCTGGGGTCAATTTGTTCTTTAACATTGGTACTGCGCACATTATTTAAAAATATACTCAGGCACTTAATTACTTGTGAATTTACTTATTATTGAATCGATATCGAAGCTAATAAATCAATATTGAATCGAATCGAAATCGAATCGAATCGAAGCCTCAAGAATCGAAATCGAATCGAATTGTGAAATGCCCAACAATACCCAGCCCTACCTCTGACCTCTCGCATCAACAAGGCATTTTCACCCACAAGACTGCCACATACTGGATGTTTTTCCCTTTTCACACCATTCTTTGTAAACCCTAGAAATGGTTGTGTGTGAAAATCCCCGTAACTGAGCAGATTGTGAAGTCTGGCACCAATAACCATGCCACGCTCAAAATTGCTTAAATCAAATTTCTGTCCCATTCTGACATTCAGTTTGAAGTTCAGGAGAGTGTCTTGACCAGGACCACACCCCTAAATGCATTGATGCAACTGCCATGTGATTGGTTGATTAGATAATTGCATTAATGACAAATTGAACTGGTATATTATTCCTAATAATCCTTTAGGTGAGTGTACATAGACTTGCATTGAGCAGGATTACATTTTGCTTATTTTTAGATTTTATTCAATTGAAATTCTGCTTTAGCCTAGTGTTTCTGACAGTTGATTCATCATGAGACGTTGCCGTAATAAATTTGTAATTGTTATGTACGCACACGGTAACCTCAAGAGTCATTGTTTAATCCACTTACATTTAGCATTACCTGATGTTAAGTGCCTCTCGTGTCTATTTTCCTCGCTTCAAATATCAATCTTGTGTTTCTCATATCTATAATTTGTCTTGTTCATGACACGAGCAGTCGAGTGAGACAATAATATTGTTATTAAATTTTGGATGCGGCTCAGAGTCGAGTGTATTTTCAGAATAAGTAATGCCAACTTTTTTTTCTCTGCTATACTAAAGCGAGGAGTTACTGAAAGATTCATAGCAGCCTCGTTCAACAGGCGTTTCCATGGCAACCCAACATTTTCGAGCAGGGAATGAAGGCCGTAATACATCGCTAGACTAGCTCTTGTGTGCTTTGATCTCTTTCTGTCTCTCGCGCTCTCTCTCTCTTTACTTTATCCCTCATCTCCAGCCCTGTCATACACAAAGCTGTTTTCTCACAAGATTGTCGTTGCCTGCGTCCACAGCTTAGAAAACTTTCAAAAGTTATGGTGCATTGTATAAACATTGCTTTAATGTACAGCAAATGAATAAAACAAGTCTGAGGTCAACGCCATGAGGTTACACAATGAAGTTCTCAGTAAATCTTCAGTATATATTATATAAAAAACAATGAATTCATTGTGTGTTAGTCTATTGCCAAATGTAATAAATGGATATTTCTCAGAGCCAGCAGCATACATAATAGAAATGGTTCATATATTTGTGAAATAAAATGGTTGAATTATTACACATAGCCTCAGATTTGTGAAAGGAGAGCATTGGATCTGTTTTACGCGCTCTCTGGCTTCTCTTTCTCATTTTTTATTTAACTCGAGTCAACAAATCATTCACAGACAAAGGTGAGTCATTTAATCCTAGTCTCATTTCTCTTCTCATGCAATCATGCTGTCTCTCTCTCGCTCTCTCGCTCTCTTGCTGTGGTTTAGCGGTGGCTGGATTAAGGGATTATAGTGAGCAAAGCACATACTTTGCTGAACTGACCATGTGGGTGGATGACACGGCTGGTCAGGTGACACTACAGCTGAATCCAAACAGATGTAAGCTGAGATCTGATTCACAGGGGTCCAGTGTACACTGCTCCCAGCACACTCTTCTCACATTAGAAGTTTTGGATATGACACACACTCACCAGCCACTTTATTTGGTATACCTTACTTGGACCCCCTTTGCTTTCAGAATTACCTCAAAGGGATAGTTCACCCAAAATGCAAATTAGTCCATGATTTCTTTCAGAAGAATACAATCAGAGTTACACTAAAAAATGTCCTGGATTTTCCAAGCTTTATAATGGCAGTGAATGGCCGTAAATATTTTCCATCAAAGTGCATCCATCCATGATAAAGATCAAACAGATCATCTCTGAACATAAGCTCATTATTTATTCATGCAGCAATGCATGATGGGAGCCATGAATGAATTTTGATTGGTGGCACACAGAATGCACTGCAACATGCTTTATTATTGTCACCATTGTGGAGATTCACAGGCTGATTCTTGATGTCTGTGTGTGCCTATATAAACTAGTTTCTTTTTTATTGATTTGTTCATTTGTATTCCATTGAAAAGGCTAAAATGGTATGCTCTACAACAGCAGTACTTCTATTGTCTATAGACCTTATGCACCAGAGAAACGTGGGCGCCGTCATCTTTAAAATATTGTCTTTGAACTTCCGGTTCTGTATATTTCTATGGCATCGCTGTTAGCTGGTGACGTGGATTTACTTATTGTAGCGTTAACAAAAGTTATCATGAGCATTGTAATGTTTATCATAAGCATTCTAAAGCAGATGTCTTAACAAATGTCGAACGGGAATTTCTTTTTTACGAGCAGTTCATTCATACCTATGCAAGATCGCTGTGAAAATACAGACCGGAAGTCAAAAGACAACGAGTGCAACGCTGAAAAGGGGTGGGGCTACATAAGGTCTATAAGACACTTAACAGTGGTTCGTGTAGGTTGTCTACAAACCGGAAGCTTGGTAGATCAATCCCCAGTTCCACCTTACCAAGTGTCGATTTGTCATGTTTCAACTCATAATGATTATGTTAAAACACAACCAACAGCATCAGATCACCTTTTCTATGTAATCATCTGGCTGTTATAACTCATATAGCCAAACATACTGTAATGTAAAGTTAATAATGTGGGTGTCAAGAGCCCAACTAAAACACACACTCATCTCAATAACGGTGACTTTAAATTCCGGTTTTCGTCTTCAGATATTCTGCTTGTTAACATCAGGTGTCTTCAATAATGCTCTCATTAACTAATTATCTCATTAACTTTAACACTGCTTCAGAGTTCATTTAACACCCAGCTCAGAGTTTAATTGGATGACTTAAAATGACTTCCATATGGAAGCCCGTTTCCGCCACAGTTGAGTAAAAAAATATAATTCTGTAAGTCATAATAATGAGAAACTTTCTCATAATTATGACTTAGTTTCTCATTATATTGAGAAAGTTTCTCATTATAATGAGATATTAAGTCATAATAATGAGAAAGTTTCTCATAATTATGACTTAGTTTCTCATTATATTGAGAAAGTTTCTCATTATAATGAGATATTAAGTCATAATAATGAGAAAGTTTCTCATAATTATGACTTAGTTTCTCATTATATTGAGAAAGTTTCTCATTATAATGAGATATTAAGTCATAATAATGAGAAAGTTTCTCATAATTATGACTTAACATCTCGTAATAATGACTTAACTTCTCGTAATAATGAGAAACTTTCTCATTATTATGACTTAACATCTCGTAATAATGACTTAACTTCTCGTAATAATGAGAACCTTTCTCATAATTATGACTTAATATCTCGTAATAATGAGAAACTTTCTCATAATTATGACTTAACATCTCGTAATAATGAGAAACTTTCTCATAATTATGACTTAACATCTCATAATAATGAGAAACTTTCTCATAATTATGACTTAACATCTCGTAATAATGAGAAACTTTCTCATAATTATGACTTAACATCTCGTAATAATGACTTAACTTCTCGTAATAATGAGAAAAGTTTTAAATAAATAAAGTTTCTCATTATTACGAGAAGTTATGTCATTATTACGAGATGTTAAGTCATAATTATGAGAAAGTTTCTCATTATTACGAGAAGTTAAGTCATTATTACGAGATGTTAAGTCATAATTATGAGAAACTTTCTCATTATTATGACTTAATATCTCATTATAATGAGAAACTTTCTCAATATAATGAGAAACTAAGTCATAATTATGAGAAAGTTTCTCATTATTACGAGATGTTAAGTCATTATTATGAGAAACTTTCTCAATATAATGAGAAACTAAGTCATAATTATGAGAAAGTTTCTCATTATTATGACTTAATATCTCATTATAATGAGAAACTTTCTCAATATAATGAGAAACTAAGTCATAATTATGAGAAACTTTCTCATTATTACGAGATGTTAAGTCATTATTATGAGAAACTTTCTCAATATAATGAGAAACTAAGTCATAATTATGAGAAAGTTTCTCATTATTATGACTTACAGAATTATATTTTTTTACTCAACTGTGGCGGAAACGGGCTTCCATACTTCCATGATGTTGAAGTTGCATGAACAAATTATGTTGGTTTAATAAAACCAAGTTATGTGGAACCGGTGGAACCTGTTTACAAAAAAAGTTAAGTAAAACCATCACATCATTTTTTTTGACTGAACTAACCCTTTAATCTAACTCCAATTGTATTCGTCTGAAAGAAGAACTATGTTCTAGTGAACTACCCCTTTTTTCTTATAGATTCAGCCAAGGTGGAAACTTTCCTCGGAGATGTTTTTTGTCCATATTGACACGATAGCATCAAACAGTTGCTGTAGATTTGTCAGCTGCACATCCATGATGTGAGTCTCCCATTCCACCACATCCCAAAGGTGTCACAGCTCTGCAAGAGAGAGAACCCAGACACAGAATGAGCAGTGATGTTTTATTGACAAGACTGTAGACAGGGCACAACTAGGATAGTTGAAACAGTTCAAACAGCAGGTCAGGGCAGACAACACAATGACAGGCAGAGAGGATGACCACTGAGTGACTAGAGGCTTGAGGACTGTAGGGACACAAGGAACCAGAGGCTTGACGGTCTCTTCGATGTAGCACCAGTCAGTACCAGAGGCTTGAAACTTGAGAATCTCTAGCCATATCTCAAGTCTAGCTGCAGGCAGTGAGGGTCAGTGGCCAGAACATCTCAGGATGCAGGGCAGGGACAAAGACAAGACTCACAATGAACAAGATAACAGAGCTAGACAAGAGAGAAGATAATAAATGAAGCCAGAGGTAAACTAAAACCTGATGTAAATAACTATGGCTAGATAAATAAAATATAATGTAAACTAGAAATAACTCGTGATGGAAATTTCAAAAGATTGCGTTTTGAAACCTTTACGAATCTTATGTTCCGAATCAATGGATCGGAGCGTGTTTCAAGCTGCCAGAGTCACATGATTTCAGTAAACAAGACCTTCATTACATCATAACTGTTTGGAAACACCTTGGGATTTCAATGGTTCACAGCAGGGGGCGATGATCTCTGCCAACCCATGAATCACGAGGAGTCACTGACTGCGTTTACATGCAGCCAATAACCCGTTCAAAACCGGGATATTAGCAATAACCCGGTCGCGAACGTCCATGTAAACACCGGCAAAACCCGAAAAATGCTCATATCCCGGATTTTAAAAACCGGGATATTATACCTGGGGTATCCCTTTTCGAACCCGAATTTTTGGTCATGTAAACGCGTATCGGTATATCCCCATAGTGATTTGTGTTCTGCGCATGTTCTATAGACCATTTCACAAGATGTAAACAACACTGGTCCAGAAGCACTTCCTGTTTCAGTTTTTTAACACTACATAAAAGCTGGGATAAAATACAACCAACGGAATATTTAAAACTGAATCAAAAAGTTAAACGAAAATCTTTAAGATGTTTTCTTTACATGTGAAATAAAGAAAACAGTTACAAACTGAAACAGGAAGTGTTTCTGGACCAGTGTTGTTTACATCTTGTGAAATGGTCTATTCGCAAGGAATCTTGGTCTTTTGAGTAGAGAAACTTCTCAGCGCATACAAAAATCCGCGTGCAGTATTCCGGAAGTAAACATGGCGAGACGCAGCACAGCATACTTTTGGAGCGAGCTCAGTAACGTTACCAGCATCTAAGCGCAAACAAAGGCGATCGCTATCTGCACCGAACTATTCATTATCCGCATACTGCTGTTGTTGTTGTCTTTGGATACAGGAAGAAGAATCGGAAATGACGTATTTTGCGTCTTGAGGTTGTCCGTACGTCTAGACGCTAACCGCGCGTCGCCGTTTACATCGGGATATTACAATTCCATGTATACAGGAGAAACTCTCTCTGCTCACGCATGTAAACGGGTTATCCCTAATGTTTCAGAAACCCGAAAAGTGACCTTAACCCGACCATAACCCGAAAATTGGCTGCATGTAAACGTAGTCACTGAGAACCAATGAACATGTGTCTGTGGGTTTTACCTGATCTCTGATCAGTTTTATACATTTGTAGACGTTAAATTAGACATAATGGGCTCTATGTACGGCCATATTTCCGGTGAAGGTCTAAGGATGCTGGATTACTTCCGCCGTCGTACAGTCCAATGCTATACCGAGAATTTACATTGGCTTTTATTTTCTGCTATACTAAAGAAACGTACAAAAACAGACAAAAGAGACACCCCGCATTTTGTTTATGCTTCTTTGTTTATTATATTAAATAAACATAACTATCTAAAATTACATCTAAACGTATTAAAGTTTCGTTTCAAAGACGGGAGGACAGTAAATTTTGAAGACTTTGCCATAATCCCGTTTTCCTCGGTTTTCCTGCGCGAAACGAGAGTTCAAGAGATTTCCACGACACATGCGCGTGGAGTAGAAATAGATCGCAGTTCTCGCACATGCGTCGTGGAAATCTTTTGAACTCTCGTCTCATGCCTACAAGGAAGAAAAGGAATAGTCGAATAAAGTCGTTTTTTTGTTTGTTTGTTTTTTTCGCACAAAAACTATTCTCGTCGCTTGATAAACTTATAGTTGAGCCACTGTCGTCACATGGAAAATTTAAACATTTTCTTCACTGACTTTCTGGGCCGTCAAGTTTCGATCCCTTAGGAGCCTATGTAGCAGTGATCCACCTCTCAAATTTAATCAAAAATATCTTTATTTGTGTTTTGAAGACGAACGAAGGTCTTACGGGGGTGAGTAATTAATGACTTAATTTTCATTTTTAATAATCTCTTATTGGCCTGTTAACCAATAAGGTCTTATTGGCCTTGATAATCTTGTTAGATGATTGATTAATTGCATTTGAAAGAAAAACAATTACAAAAGTTGTTTTAATGCTTGATTTGCCCAGGTTTTTGTTGCATTTTCACTGTTCTGACCACATTTTCGAAGCCTTGACACGATACGGCACATTCGCATCAACTGTTTTATTGTTCCATGAAGCCTCGATCTGTCCACCACTAAAAATAACTAGAACTTGCAAACAAAAGAACAACCTTGCAACTAACTTGAACTTGAAAAAACACTAGATACACTAGATCATCCAGTGACTCCTTTGACAGTTTATCAGCTTCCTCATTCCCCTTTACCCCGACATGGGCTGGCACTCACAAAAAACTCACCCTTACGCCTAAGTGTTTAATGCTATAAAACTTCTGCAATGTTTCATTAAAAATATCTTGTCTTGCTAAAGATCTTCCACTCTCTAAACTTCACAGAGCTGAATTGGAGTCAGTACATATCACACTACTATTAGGCTGCTTTTCTTCTATCCATTGTAAAGCTAACGATATGGCTGTTCTGATATATGATCTGTTACTCTTTTTGATATTTTAACATAGTCCTGAGGGATATACACTGCTGCAGCGGCTCTACTGTACATGTTATGGGGTCTTTTGATCCATCTGTGAATATTTGTGTCATGTTATTGTATAACGATTACTTTTAATGGCAACTTTGGTTCATTCTTGTGTATCTCCATATGAATGAATAGGTATATTTCTAGCATTGGGTACCATCAAGGTATAGATGAAATTATAACAGGAGGAACTACTTCTATCTCAGTTATACACATTTCCTGCGCCTCCTTAATGGCTACGCAGCCAAAACTATTCCGACTTCCATACTCGTACTCCCAACAGTTTTCCAGTACCTTTTTATCTGGATGTTTTTCATCATGTCCTTTTACATTAATCCAAAAAACGTCCTTTTACGTCATTGTAGGAGGAAGAGTCAGAGTAAGTATGGCGATTGTCTGAAGCCCATAGAGAATCACGCCAATCCATTGTCTGATGGCGCGGGCGCTGCCTTGATGCTCTTACGTCGTCATATATTAGCGTGCATTATCTGATTTCATTGTGCGAAATTATTTCCAGGCGGTAGTGTAGAGTGGAGCTCAACTCTAGTCTACATTGATGGGCGGAGTACTGGGAGTGGCCTGCGGAGCTCAGCATTGCAATGCACTATGGGGATTGTTGTCTACAATCCCCAAGCACTAAAAAGTCATTTTCTGCCTTTTATCGGCCAAGAAGGACCCAAATTAGAAATTTATGATACTATTCTACTACATATATGACCCACTTTCTATACATATTTATGTCTCCACCACCAGAATTACCCTTTAAGTTTCTTCTTCTAACTTCAAGTGGCATTTCTCCCATCTCTGCTTGAATAGATGTTCTAAAAGCTCCTCTGCTGATCCTCAGAGCTCGAGTCTGTCTTATTAATGAGCTATATATTCTTCTTAAAGATGGTCTACTCGGTCCCCACTCAACCCCAACCAAGCACCTCAGTGCCGGCGGTATGGGGGGGCATTAGGGGGCAATGCCCCCCCAAATGTCTTTTGTGCCCCCCCAAATTAAATTATGATATAATTTACAAAATAATATCAGTTTCATTTAATTCACATTTCTGTGAGAAATAATAAAAATATATTTCAATTTACAAACTGCTCATTAGCTGACAATATAATAAAACCAACTTAAAAATCCCCGTGTGGCGCTGTGAGGAAAGCCCCCTGCCGCCCCCCCAATCACGCACGATACGTGAATGAAATGATTTTCCGTTGGCGCGAGATTCCTGATCCATTCAAAACAAAACTAAACCGATGAAAACTCTCAAAAAATGGATATAAGAAAATGGTTAAATTCCACAGTTTATCCTTCCTCGTCGAGTAACGATTCTGCTAACAACAAACAGCAAGACAACGACAGCCCGGCTAACGTTTGTGACTCCGACTCCGTGACCGGCGTGGCCGCTAACATCACAGCTTCCCAAGCTAGCACCTGTAGGTCCAGCTCCACTACATTTGGACCCAACCCTCCTACACCTCAAAGTCCACCTGAGGATCTCGGTGATGAAAAGCCCAACCAGGTGAAACTGGACAAGTATCCAAGCCGCCTTTACAATGGGAAAAAACGCTCATTTGTGAGTACGTGGTACCATGGGAGAGACTGGCTGGAATACTCCGTGAACACAGACAGCGCTTTCTGTTTTCCTTGTAGAAAATTTCGGTCAGCGACAGCATATACCAATGTTGATTCAGTTTTTATCACGAAGGGATATTGCAACTGGAAGCATGCAAACGAATCCAACAAAGGCTTCCATAAACATGCCACTTCCAAAGAGCACCTGACATGCGTTGCAGCTTGGAGGGAACGAGGGAAACGCACAGAGACGGACACAGAGATTTCGAAATTGATTAACACAGAGCAGCTTTTAAGGAACCGATACTACGTGTCTGCCATTATTGACATTTTGGAGTTTCTGGCAACAAATCAACTACCTTTGAGAGGTAAGCTAGATGCCTTTGATAGTATGTCAGAGGGGGGGAGTGGACTGTTCCTTTCTCTTTTTGAATACACCCTCCGAAAAGACCAGCAGCTGAGTAAAGTTGTGAAAACAATACCTCGCAACGCAACATACACAAGTCACGAAATACAAAATGAACTACTTGAGGCAATGAGCAGTGTCATAACGGATGCTATTGTACGTGACATTGGCTCGCAGTGGTTCACGATCAAAGTTGACGGGACTCGTGACATCACTGGGTGTGAGAATATTTCAATTGTCGTTCGGTTTATATCGGAGGAAAGTTGTAAGGTGACAGAACGTCTACTTACCATGGCTACTGCAGAAGCTGGGGACGCAGGGACACTCACTGACATCATATTAAATGAACTTCAAAAAGCGGGGCTTAGCACTGCAAAGATATTGAGTCAGTGCTATGACGGTGCATCCCTCATGTCTGGGAAACACGGAGGAGTCCAAAAACTTCTACAGGATAGACTTGGCAGAGAAATCCCTTACATCCACTGTTTTAACCACCAGCTGCACCTTGTGGTCGTTCATGCCCTGTCGGCTGAAGAAGCGATTGGTGACTTCTTTAATGTGTGTGGCATGCTTTATAATTTCCTGAGAAAGCCCACCGTTTCCACTCACTATAAAGGTGATACCCTGAAGCGCCTCCTTGACCAACGCTGGACAGGCCATCTAGCAACGGTCTCTGTGGTCCTTAAAAACTTGGAGGATATCATTGCAGTACTGTCAAAGACGAGCAGCTCTCGGGCCTTTACATCAGAAGTGAGAGTGCTGGCAACTGGCCTTTTACACCAGATAAAGGAGCCCAGCTTTGTGTTCATTGGACATAGTGTGCACAAGATATTACTGCTTCTGGACTCGCCTAACAAACAGCTACAGGCGAAGGAAATGGACCTACTGAATGCAGTGAAACTCGTGCAAAGTGCGATAGACTGTGTTCGTGATCTGAGATGTGACGATGCATTTACCGAGCTCTGGAGTACTGCTACCAACAACAACGAGCCCATACAAGCCAGCAAAAGAAAACGTGTTATGAACAGGAACCTGGACGAGTACGTTCTTGAGGAGAGTATGGGACAAAACGACACAAATAAAGAGTCGGAGCTGAAGAGACTTTTTTTCAGTGCGATTGATGCCGTAATTGGAGAAATGGATGTGCGTTTCAGTGAGCGCAATGGGAAGCTGATAAGCGCATTGGAAGCTCTTGACCCAGAAAATAAAAGTTTTCTGAATGTTGAAAAAATCAAACACATAATGGATTTAGTAGGAGTGGAGATAGTGGAGTCAGAGTTCTGCGTCGCACGCCGATTTTTACAGTCACAAATGGAAGACGACTCAAAGGAGAAATGGACCGTTCAGGAACTGTTGTCCAAACATTACAAAACGCTTAAGGCGATGCCCACTGTCTTGACGGCACTCCAACTGGCTTTGGTATTTGGTGCTTCTACCGCGACCTGCGAAAATTCATTCTCCACGCTCAAAAATGTGTTTTCAGAACACAGAAGGAGCATGCTTCACACAAGAAAGGCCAGCCTAGTTCAACTTGCATTCGAGAAGGACTTGACAACAAAGTGTTGTGGTGCATGGAAGGACGCTGTTTTCAGGAAGTTCCAATCAGCTCACAAGCGCCGTCTTCAGCTCTTCTAGCTGTAAGGTTAAGTTAAATTTAAAGTTTCATGCTGGCCGGTTGTTAGTGTATTCTGGCTTTATGTAACGTCAAAGTTCACTATATTTTGTTGTCACATGTTGTGATGAGACTAAATTGTGTAGTAGGCGGCCTATTTAGTTCAGTTTTTTGCGCTGTCCGTTGTCCTGAAATGTCACTCCCGCCGTGGAGAAACAGGTGTTTAAACAGGTGTTTGAGCCTATTTTCTTAAGTGGAAATTGTAGAATACTATCTGTGTATGTTGTGGCTGTTTTTTATTTGTTTTGATAAAGTTAATTAACTACTTGATGCTTTTTTAATAGTAGGCTCTTTTTACAGTAAATGCTTGTGTTAGAGCAAAGCCGAATAAAGATGTGTAGCTTTTTTCTCTCTTCCGCCAGTGAGATAGGTAAACTACTATCCTGTCAGTGAGAGACTGTGCATGCATGTTCGTTTGCTAAAATAAATCTGTGGTCAGCCAGAGTCGGTCTTGGAATTTTTTATTTTTTTATTTGTTTGTATAGGCCTATTTAACCCTTATTTAATCAATTTTCTTCAGAATTGCACATCTTGCAACAATGTGTAATGATTTATGTGTTTATGGTAGGCTATGGGTTGCAGAGGTGTAGTGGTAAAAAAAGAGGTGGGTAAACTATAAATTCTGGTGGACCACGAGTCCACGACGTGGTCACCAGCTAAGGTGGGCCACTGCCTACCGGTGTATGTGTATCCTGATTACATTGCTATAGGGAGGCCTCGACATTAAGCCTTTCAAACGCTTGTCCTTCGGACAAGTAAATCTGCCATTCATTTGTCTGAGTAAAAAAGTTGCTTTTCCGGAATTTTTATTTTTATTTTGTGTGTGTTCATTTATTCTGAAACAATATTTTCATCAGTGTTCAATAAGCTTTGATATTTAAATCACATTATTTTAATATCTGCACCTTTAAAGGGCATCCCCTCACCCAATATTGTATGCTTCTTCTTTCAATTTAAATTCTTAAATTTGATCAATAAATTCAATTATTTAGAATAATAAGACACTATGGGCTGTTACCCTAGGGGCTGATCAAATTAAATCATTTACACTGAAAAATTACAATTGCATAAAATAATGTTATGAAATTTATTTAAATTTACATAAGAAACTTGGAAAGAATGATCCTACTTTTAAACATTTAACACTAAACCGCCAGTAGGTGGTGCCGTGGTGGCATGCGACCGTCTTAATGAGTGAGTCATTGATTCATTCATTCAAACGATTCGTTCAAACGACTGATCATTCAAGAATGAGACAGATGTTTATGAATGGGTCATTGAATCTTTGACTCAATCGATTCGTTCAAAATGCGGAATCATTGGCTGCGTCCGAAACCGCATACTTCCCTACTATATAGTATGGGAAAAAGAGTAGGCGAGCGAAAAGTATGTCCGAATCCTTAGTATCCATTAAAGAGTAGGCGAGAATTACCTAGGTGACGTACTAATTATCGCGAGATTCGGACGTACGCATACCTAAAGTGCGTCCGAATATGCCTACTTTCCTACTATATAGTAGGCGAAAACAGTACGTGAAAGAAGCAGTACGTCCGAAACATCAGTATTCATAAAAGAGTAGGCGAGAAGTTCCCGGATGATCTCCTGCTTTCGCCCAGATTTTTGAGTCTTCATCCGATGGATACTCTTCTATCCCAGGAGGCCACGGGAGAGCATACGTCATTATCAACATCGCGGAGATCAGCGAGGCAGGGGTTTTCAAATGTGAGTAAACACGGTTCATTCTGTTTAAATCGTATGTGTTAAACTACTATAGAGTAAACGTTTTAACTGTTGAAGGTCTAAAGGACTTAGACAGTATAGTATAGTTGTGATTTTGCTGTAAACACAAGTTTTATTATAGCTAGTTAGTTAAACAGGGGAGCTCCAGTAAATAGGCTACACGAAACGTTAAGTTTCTAAAATGGATTTACATAATCATATTACGTTACATCTTAAACATGCTTATTTAAAATCAAATGTCTATTTACATCTGAAATGAAAATATTGTTTAAGTATTGCATATTGCACATCCCAACATGAAAAATACATCTGAGTGATGTAACGTTATGTGTGCTATTATGAAGGATAATTCACTGTTGTCAACACTACTTACATTAGACAAATGTGCTGTAAATAAGGTAAATAAACAAATTTATAAAGTAACTAAATATGTTATATTTAATTTGTCCCTTATTAGTGTTGATATATTGAGGACCATTTAAGTTGGATTAAAAGTAAGTTAACACATCAACCTCAGCATGTAAATGCAGTGTTGAGCTCGTAATGTGAATCGTATGTTACAGGGACAGAAGAACACGCGTGTGTTTATCAGGTGGAGAGAGGCTCATGATGCTGAATGCTGTCCTCAAAGGCTTTGAGTGAGTATATTACAGAAATGGATAACAAAATGTATTAGATCTTAAGTTGTAGTTTATTTGAATTATTGTAAATTCAAGCAGAGAAATTACAACACTTTTTCTGATTCTTGATTTCTGTACATTTGCTGCAGAGCTTTTGTGGTGGAGCAGGACCTGCAAGTAAAGATGATGCAACAGTTGTTTTAGGGATTTTACTGAAATATAAAGTAAGGTTATTTTTGATGCATAGATCAAATGACATTGTGTGTTAAAATTACTGCTTTTGTATAATGTTTGTGCATTTTTGTAGAATCTGAAATGTCTGCTGACTGGTGTGAGCACTGAGGATGAAGAGCCCAGAGCTGAATCCTGGAAGAGGAGTGGTGCCATGGATGAGTCACTCTATCGCTCCACCTGCCCTTACAAGGCCCTCTATCTATCCACCTGCCCTTACGAGACCCTCCATCTCTCCATCTGCCCTCATTGCCTCAGATTGGGAAGCGCAGCACAGCAACAAGCTCTGGGACGAAGGCACAGTCACCTCTGGTGAATTCAGCAGAATGGGAACCGCTGTGTTGAGTCGGCAGTAGGATGTGGTGTTCAGCGCCTGTAAATACATACTTGTGGTTTGAATAAAGCTTTGTTTCATGTGTTGTTGACTTGTATATGCATTTGTTTATTGTGATGGTTACTTGTATTTGTTCTTTTACTCATTTATTCATTTTTCTAATTGTTGTCAGTATATAAAATATAATTATTTAAGTAATGTGTGCATTAATTTATCGATTGACTGACAATTGAGATGTTTCACTGCATTTATCAATATAAATGTATTCATGCAAAACTGTTAAATGACAAAACAAATTACATTTTGCTTGTTATATTAAATTATATTTTTAGTATATAAAAAAGTTATATAATTAAGTATTGGTCAGCATTTAATATTATTATTTTGTTTAAGTTTGGGGGTGGCCTAACAATGCAATTCATTCTGAGGTAATATTAATTTTTAAAGAGTGATACTTACATTTTTCGAGTATACAATCAACAGTTTTCTCCAAAAGAGATCTTCGAGCAGCTGCCCGTCTCCTTTGTGCAGACATTACAAACGCAGAAGAAAACTGTTCTAGGTTGTGCTGTTGATGTTAGTGTCAGTCAGTGCACCCGTCACTCATAAAATTTAAGCTTATAAACTTATTACATACGAGATCATGGAAAGATACCGTAACAGTCATAATGACAAAACATAAAGATCATTGGTTTGTGTACATCATAATATGACATCATAATATAATATTTATACACAGGAAAAAGGGACAATAACAAGGCTAAATATCTTTAAATAGTTCTTCATAATACATAAAAATGTTGCTGTTGTTGTTATAAGTCTGAGGGATGAAACTAGGTAAATTCATCAAGAAAAGGAGGAAAACTTAAAGGAGAAACTTTTTGGGTATAAAATGAAGAAATTAACAACAGATATTCAAGAGGTGACGATTTTGGGGTTTCTTAATTAAAAAAAATATTGTTCTAAGAATAACACTGTGGGTCACATTAATATGGTTTAAAATATAACAACTTAAATCAACCTAAATTTATTCACGAAATAAATGGGCAACTGTTTCTTCAACAATACCACAACAAATTGAGCAAGTTTCATCAATGTCAAGATATTTATAGATAGAAGGATTAAACGTGTCGTTGTTCATTAATTTTAAGTTGTTGCGCTTGTGATATGATGATAACGCGCGTCGTAGTGGGTCACATGATAACGTCAACATGGCAGATGTCCGGTTCTCATTCATACTCAACGAGATTTGCCTATAAAGTACCTACTCTTTTAGCGCTCGTTGAGTAAGTACTTATTGAAATTAAGTACCTACTCATTGAGTATGCGGTTTCGGACGCAGCCATTCAGTGATGAAAACAGGTCGAGTGTTCCTGTGACATGCGCCGTGGTTCTGCTGTGATTATTGTTTGGAACTATTTTCGCTGCTGAAATAGAACAAAAACAGCCAATATTGCATCTAAAATGTAAGTGATTTAATTTTTACTGCTTATTGAACTGTTGTAGGAAATCAATTGTCACATTTTCAATAGTGATGGTGTGGTGTTCAGGAAAAATAATTTAGGTTGTTTAACATATGTTAGAATTATTTAGATTTAACTATTTAGATTTTCATAGGCAGTAGCCTATGTTAACTGAGTGTGTTCTGCGCTCATTCGTGTAGATTTCTGCTCGAGAGGCTGCGCGAGCGTCAACAGTGCAACCTTACCGTCAGTAATAGTCAACACTGACAGTAATGCAGCGCAATATGGAAGAGTTCGTCAGGTTTAACAACCTATGGAACTAATAATGAACAATATGAAACTAAAACGACACAAACTTAATTTAAAATGTCTTAGGAACTACATGCAGGATATTTAGAGGTGGACAAACGCACTTTGGAGGTGCATGGGTAAAAGCTATTTCCGAATTTGGGAGGTGCGTAAACGGTGTTTACGTGCGTTTAGCCTCCACTCCCGCATCACTTCATGGTAATATAGATAACAGAAAAGGCAGCAATAATAAATATAGGATATCTGATATCCGAGAAAAAAGTCCCCATAGATAGTGCCCACCCATTGAAAATAAATGCCCCCCTGCTGAGCGCAGTCTGAAGCCGGCTCTGATTACATTTATTCCCTTTTTACGTTTATCTATTAGTTTTTGAATGTGAATACCAAATGTTAATTTAGAATCAATCCACATATCTAAAAAACTTAGCATTTTAACTTGTTCCAATTCATGACTATACATTTTTATACTTACTGTTTTTTTTTCTCAAATTTTTGTGAAACAAATTACCTGCAAACCCCACTCATTTGACCATTTTTTCTATTTACTGCCCCCTGCAGACTTTTTACTACAAATATTTAATTTCTTCCCCCTTTCCATTGTGCGCCATCATCTGAGTACAGTGACATCCCTATTCCCGTGTCAGTTTGTGTATAAATATCATTAATCTTAATGTTAAAAAGGATTTAACTTCTGTGAGTTCCATTTTCTATAGGATATATTTGTGAATATTGTCCCAATTCTAACTTGTATTGTCATAATCTATAAGAAATCCTTGATCAAATCATACATCTTTCCAGTAATTCACATTTTACCAAGTTTCATTAACAAACCCTCTTTCCACAACCTATAAGCTTTCTCTATATCGAAGAACACTCCAAATACTACCTCTTTATTTACTTGAGGCTTTCCTATTGCTGCCTCCAGACTTATTGCAGAATCCATAGTACTATGCCCCTTCCTAAAACCACTATGAAAATAACCCTTTTTTCCTCAAGAAAATATACTAACCCTGACATAACCATTCTGTCCATACTGTAGGTTTAATGTCAATGCTATTGGCCTGTAACTTCTTGGTAGAGCTTTGTCTTTCCCTGGCTTGGCAATTGGCACTATGACCCCATGTTTCCACCAACACAGTCTCATGAAGATGCGTATCTATACCACGAGTCATTTCTCATGGCATTTATACGCCAAAAATGTTTTTTCCGTGCAAATGCTACGCACTTAAAAACCCTGGGGTAGGTTTAGGGGGGAGGGGGGTGGGGAGTTTTTGCAAATTACACGCCAAAAAGTGCGTAACATATGCACGCGAAAAATGCGTACCATATACACGCAAAAACTGTTTTTGGCGTATAAATGCCATGAGAAATGACATTCATGCTATAGATACGAACTTTCATGAGATCGGGCTCGTTTCCACTCAGAAGGAAGCTTCCCCGTTTCCCATACTTTATTAAACAATCCTTGAATTATCGTTAATGATGTTTCTGATCAATTTTTATCAACTCTACACAAATTTCATCCTTACCTGGAGACCTTTTTCTTACTCCTGAGGCCCCGTCCACACTACTGCGTTTTCGTTTAAAAACAGAGATTTAAAAGGAATACGATCTCCGTCCACACCAGCGTTTTATCTGTGTATTAAAATTGATCTCCGTCCACATTGAAACGACTGAAAACGTGGATCACGTGACCATTCACCAACACTGGGCATGCGCGTGCCAGTGTACGGAGGCTGACGAATCAGGGAAGGACACGTCATGACAGATGACACCCGATCATAGAGCTGACCATGAGCCCCTGCGTCATCGTTTTTTAAAGGGATACTCCACTTTTTTTGGAAATGGGCTCATTTTACCACTCCCCCAAAGTTAAACAGTTGAGTTTTACCGTTTTCGAATTCATTCGACTGATTTTCTGATATTTCGAAGAATATCAGTAACCAGACAGTTTCTGGTCTCATTGACTTCCATAGTATATATTTTTTCCTACTATGGAAGTCAATGA